>SNQJ01S0061588.1:0-32631 GCA_010110895.2 Picea sitchensis | reverse complement strand
ACTCACATGGGGGAATTTGCTCTTTAAAGATAGGAAGACCTTTGACCATGGAGTTCTTCTGAAGAAGACTTAGACTCTGAAATGGTAGATGTCCAAATCTTGTATGCCAAACCATTGTTTCATTCAGGGTAGATGCACTCTGTCCATATGGTTGAATCAGATTTGCAGTTCTGAGTGTAAGGGGAACATCCTATTTTGAGTCATATGGATTTCAGAAATCAATTTTCTGCTTGGGATTTTGTCATATATCTTGCAAGATGATCCCTCAAAAAGTACCATATAGCCATGTTCAATGAACTTTCCTACACTTAACAAATTATGTTTCGTATCTGGAACATGATAGACATTGTTTATGTCTTTCTTTACATTTTGTTTAGTAAGAATAGGAACAGTTCATTTTCCTTGAACTTTGACTAAATAATCATTTCCAAGTGTAATATCAGATGAGATTGAAGAATCAATGCATGAAAGTAATTCTTTGTTACCTGCCATGTGATTGCTACATCCACTGTCTAGCAACCAGAGATCTTTAGGTTGTTGTTCAGTTTTGAGGCATGAAAGAAACATACCTCTTGAGTTTTCTCTCGTGTGATTTGACACATGTGCTCTTCTCGAGAGATGATCTGTTTGCTTCTTCCTGCATTCAGATTCATAGTGCCCATACTTTTTGCAATAATAGCATTGTATGCTTGATTTCTCATTTGATCTTCTCCCTCTGCCTCTTTGAGGATGGAAATTCTGATGTTGATTTTGTTGTTGTTGTCTTTGACCTTGGAAATTTTGATTCAGATATTGTTGTCTATTACCTTCATTGGAGTGAGGGTTACTGTGATTGCTCCCTCTTCCTTGGTCACCTTTGTTTCTTCCTCTGCCTCTCCCTTTGCTGAAGGAGAATTGAGTTTTGAAAGCATTGGAGATTGACTCATCTGTGAGATGCAGTCTGGTCTCATGTGTCACCAGAGAACCAATTAATTCATCTATGGAAAAACTGGACAGATCCTTGAATTCAAGGATTGTTGTTACAACCATTTAGAATTTCTTTGGTAAAATTCTGAGGATTTTCTCAACAATGCGTTGATCAGTGATGGTTTCACCAGTCAATCTGATCTGGTTCACGATGCCCATGACTCTGGTCATGAACTGATCCACATTTTCGGACTTTGTCATCCTTAGAGTCTCGAATTGCATCCTCAAGGTCTGCAGTTTAACTGTTTTGACCCTGTCATTTCCTTGGTAGGAAGATTTAAGGATGTCCCATGCCTGTTTTGAAGTACAAGCGCCTGTGGTTTTTGAAAAAATCGAGTCATCCACATAATTTTGAATCCAAAATTTAGCTTTATTTTCTCTGTTTCTCTGTGTTGCCTGAGCAATTTTCTGTTGATTAGTCATGGCAGACAGGTCCACTGAATCTGGTTCCACATATCCATGATCCACTGGATCCCAGCACTCTTGTGCTTGCAAGAAGGATTTCATCCGAAGAGACCAGAACTCATAGTTCTTTCCAAGAAGAATTGGACCCTGAGTTGGTCCTAACTTGCTAGACGACACCATATATATATATATATATATATATATATATATTAAAGAATTTGAACAAAACAGAAACAAAATTCTTACTTACATGTCTCCTGTGTATAATTTGTAGTGACTTCAGAACTCTGCGTTCAAGATTTCGTGAGTTCTTTTTTGCTTCGCGATTCTGACATCGGGACTTCGTTATACGAGTCCTCCGATTTCTTGTCTCGCCAACCTCCGATCGCTGAAACGCTGATTTTCCAATGGCTGAAGAGAGCTTATCGGCCTTGAATTTGGCCTTAGTCACCGTGTATTGTAACCACGCGCCTTGATGTTAAAGCGCTACGGGATTTTCCGGTTCTCTGTCGTTCAAATTGCAGAAATGCGAAATATGCCTTTGGACAATTCAACGATCCATATCTTCCCGTGATATGACGGTCCAGATCCTATCGGGATTTTGCGATTCGTTATTTCGCGAGTTTAGAACTCTTGTCCCAGATTTTTTGAAACCGCGAACTCCGAAATGTGGATTTGTCGAAATGGATTTAACTTCAGTTAGCCCCTTAGGCTATACCTCTGGTCCACATGACCTCTCCTGATATGACCGCAGTGTCTTTCGGGGTTTCACGACTCAAACGCACGACCACTTGGTCTCTCGACTCCCGAAAAGTCAATTCCCAAAATGTTGATGGCGCTTTCCTTTCGGGACTTTCCCCGAAGACCTAGATTGTTGCCACGCATCCCCTTATGATGGATAGTCCTCGTCGTTTCGCGATTTCATGACTTGCGACTCCAAATCCTCTGATAACTTGAAACCCCGGTAGCCGAAATGCCAACGGTTTCCTTGATGTCTGCCACGTGTCTGAATGAATGGATGACTGTGATCTTTTCAAGATTCAGGACTTTCTCCGTGGAGTGTCGTGACCTTTCGTCAACAAGACCTCTGATATCCTGAACTCCAAAATGCCGAAATGATGGCACTTGGATCTGTTTCCACCTGTCTTCTGAGATGGATGGCTCACAATATTTTCGGGATTTCACGATATGCGATGTCGGGATTTCACGTATCGGGGTTTTGGAGAGCAGTCTCCTTTGCTCGTCCAACTCCCGATCGCCGATTTTGCGATGGGATAAGATCGACGGCTCACAATCTATCTCGATCCAACGGTCTAGAGTGACTCGTGATTTCTCGATTCGCGAATTCTCACAGCAGTCTTCTGACCTTTACACCTTGCGAGTTAGCAAAATGTCGAGATCTCGCCACGTGTCTCTTGATGGACGATCCAGATGATGTTGGGATTTCGCGACTTCACAAGTCGAAATTTCTCCAGTGCATTTTAGAGGACTAAACCTCGTGCACTTTCTCACTAATCCAATGGTTGTTGGGCCTCTGCGCAAGATCTAACGGCTGAAATTCTTTTGCCTTTTCCGCGTTCTCCTCGTCCCTTCTGAACTGGATTTCCGCCTCAGATCTATTCGTAGGACAAATCTTATGGCTGTGACGGTTGTTCTTTGAACCTGAGACGCGTTCTTTACTGCCTTTGCAAGGATTTTCTTCTGCGGAAGAAAAATTTGTGAATCTTTCAAATATTTGAAAGAATTTTGTGAGTTCTTTGTTCTCTGATGCAATCTTTGATAGATTTGAGCAATTTCCCGTAAATCCTTAAACGATGCTACCTTCTGCAACAATCTTTCACAAATTTGAGCGAATTCTGTGAAATCTTCAACGTTTCTGCCTTCTGAAGCTCTTCTTCTTGAATTCTTTGATGATTCTTGAAAATTACAAGAATCTTTAAAGTTTCTTGTATCAACTGCTCACAACGACCCCTAGGTTTGACAGTTCCAATCGAATCGGGATTTCGAGGTTCGGGATTCTGAAAGACAAGAGTCTCTGTCTTTCCAACTCGCGGTATCTGAAATTTCAAAATGGACCAACGGTCCATATTTGATTGTGATCAATGGTCACTACTCCAACCGAGTTTTGGGCATCAAGAAACCCTCGCCACTAACCTCCTCGCAACTTCACTTGATCCAACGGCCTGTGGGGTTTCGACGTTTCTTCTCGAGGACTCTGTGTTGTCCATCCAAGTCTCTGGGATCTCCCCTCCTGGATCTACACATCGTTAAAGTCTACACTCCTTCCTCAGATCAGACGGTCCGTGGGATTTTCCGCCATGATCCAACACTCGATGACGTTCTTCCTCCTGAGCTTTTACTCGCTTCAGACTTAGAAAATTTTCTAAATTTACGAAGGCTCAGTCTTCACCTCTTCCAGGGAATGAGTTCCTGGATCTCAATAACACTTATGAAGTGTTATTCCTCCTGAGATTTGTCTGGTTTAGACTTCGATCTCTCGTGCACTCCTTGCATCTGAGAGATTTCGATAACTCAGATCCATAGTGTTCCTCTCTAGCTTGATGCACACCTTGCAGAGCTTCAAATGAAGAGAAACAATTGAAACTGGGAAAATTCACAGTTCCATCCACTTGTTCATGAAAACAGAAAATAACAGGAAAATGCACACAATCCAAACACCATACATTTGGGTCAATTTTCCATTCTATTATATTCACAAGTGCCCACTGGCTACACAATACATTCAAAATTGTAGTCACTCAAAAGATTGAGATCTTCTGCTAACTCGCAGTTCTCTCTTACCCCTTGTTTCTCTCTGTATTCCCGTTCTCTCTAACTGGGTGTACCAACTTCTACATAACTCAAAAATGTTTGTAGGGTTTTCCCCTGGCTACTTGCCTACTCTAAAATTCATTCTACGTTATCTTAGTTCAGTCGCATTCCAGAGCCGAACTGGAAACTCTTGCTCTATTTACAATTTTCGAAACGTGCCTCAAAGGGTAAAATTCGACATCGTTTCAAGCATGCCTCCAAAGGTGAATTCCGACACTGAGTGAAGGAGGATTTCAAAATCGGTCGCAACTGTCAATGTTGAATTTCTGGAAGAACTCACACGTGTTGAGTGGTCCTACCTCTGCACGCTTGCCAATGATACTCCTACATCAGATAACATCCATTTCGGCGCTTTTGACTACCTGTGCAACTGGAGAAGTCACCCCTGAAGGTTTCTTCAACCCCACATAAAAAAGATATTGTCTACATGAAGGACAAGAGGGATTGAAAATCATCCATGCATCTACGCAATTGGCATGGAAACTGTGACAACAATCTAGTAATACTCTACCCTTTTCTCCTTCCATGAATTTTTCCACTAATATGGGGCGATCCAAGGCTCTGAAGCTGGATACTTTGTGGTAAACTGTTATCAAAAGCACTTTTATATCCATTTTCTTGATTCCAGTTTTCATTCTTTTGACAACCACATCCAGTGATGGCTCAAAAACCACTCACCACCGTCTATTACATCGTAGCATGGAAGTGGCCTCCAACATGCATAAGACAGATAAGATCAAGGTCATGAGTATGATGGCTAAGCCCGAGTCGAAACCCGCATTGGCTACAAATGGAGACTGCGTCGATCAATCTGGAGTCTCCACGAACGGGTCGATAGGAACCAATGATTGCAACGTCTTCCGATTTTGGATCAATCTCCTTCCATGAATAAACAATGTAGAGGCAGACACACTCTGCATTTTGCTATAAATAAGCTCAATTGTACTAAAACTAGAAATGGGCACAACAACCTCATGAACCTTGAATTCTCAAGTGAATCAATGAGGCACTTTGGTTGCAAGAATAAGAATAAAGCAGCGTCAAATGTTGCAGAAGGAACATCGCATAAAAAATGAAGATACAGTGCTTGTTACTCAAGGTAGCAGGTGATTCTTCATAAATACATGAGGAGGAGGAGACCGAGATATTCATCAAGTAAAGGTCGAGCGCGTAAACGTTGTGTTGAGCTTACAGAAAACCCCACCCCTAAAAATACCTCTTGCTACGAATAGCACAACACACAGGGATGGGATGGAATTTTACGGGAAAATTGTCCATCACGGGGCAATTTGCCCGTTAAATACAGTCACAAATTTCCTGAAAGTGTCGACTATCTTGCTTAAAACAAGGAGAAGTGTAGTAGTCTAAACCGTTGAATTTGATAGGATTTTCCAGTTTGAAATTCCAACCCTACACACACAAGAGTCTTACAAAGTTTCAAATGAATATTCATTGTTCAAGGACGAGATCGGTGAGGGGAGGTCTTTTCTTATTCGATGCATGTTATCAACTTATTGGTGGTACTTGACAATAATACATCATACTATAATCATGCCTCTATACACAAGTAAAGTTGTGATCATCTCACTTAACAAACAAAGAATTAAATATTGTGTTTCTTCAAATTTGCAATAATATGCTCAAATTCATACCCAATAAAAATGAAGATAAATAAATATTAATTTGATTATTTAATAAAAAAATAAACAACTATATCATGTAACTTTAAATAACTCCCGTTTTTTTAAAAAGTTAAATACAACTAACCTTAAATCTAACATTAACTCATAGCTATAGTCCCTCCCGCTACTAAAAACAATATATATATATATATATATATATATATATATATTCCTTTCGCAACACATTGACCTTTACTCTTCTCCCTTACCTTTCCCCGCTTGGAGGGTATATCAGCTAAATAATTTCCACCATGGTTGTAGAGATTGACCTTACCGTCTCAGTAGGTAGTCGTAGCTATCCCCGTGATCTTATTGATCGCATGCATTTTTGACGTAGGAAGATGATAACAGTTCTAATATGAAAACATGTAAACACGTTGGTTTCGTATAAACGAGTTTGGAGGGATCCGTATGATTAGTGGCGTGCGTTATGAGTCAAGACAGGGGCGTCGTGCCCTAATGTAACCCTATTGTAGGTTCGGGTCATCGGAAGGCCAACAGCAAAGTCAATGGTTGACTTTTATATTGACCGTTCGATGGGCCGAACCTATTGGGTTAAGGATGGCCGGATGTCGGTGTCAACATCCCTCAGCACTGCGATCGAGGAATCCGAAGGAATTTTTTAACATCAGATTCCACACCATATCTCTCGTTTCCACATCCCTCAGCCCTGCGATCACGGAATCCGACGGAATCGTTTAACTTCAGATTCCACACCATATCTCTCGTTTCCATGGCAATGATTTTCTAATGAACCCGGACTACCGAAAATGAAAATGTTCAGGACGTCATGGTTCTTACAAGCCATTTTTAGTTTGCCGACAGTATCATTTAATGATTTCCAGACCGAAAATAAGAGTACGTTCCCAACTGAAAATAAAAGTACGTTCACATATGATCAACATCATGTTTCGTATGATAATAAAAAACAAGCTGGAGAGCAAAGAAGCTGAAGTACCTGCCAACAATTGTTAGAGTGTTATGCAACACTGTCTGAAGTAATAAAAAACATCGCTCCAGGTGATCCACTCGATGTTTTCGGGCTATTTTATAATATCACTAGAGAAATAACTATTTATATTCAAGTGAATACAACATGGAAGACAACACATTAACTTGGAAAAGGCATTTTGAATTTATCTAAAATATTATACTCTGCGAACCATACCTAGAATTATATCAATGTACATTGTAATAATTGTCGAGGCTGAAAATCAATTCAGTCGTTTTTAATAATAATGAACTAAAATCAATGCAGTTGTTTTAAATGATAATGAACTAAAACAGATAAAAGTAGCGATGAAAAATATATTCCTTTCGTAAGAGACCATGAAATTATTAGTCCATTATTAATTTTTGAAATTTAGAAGAAAAACTTTTTCTGTTTGGTGGGAAATTTGAATATTTTATTTGATATGAAAGAGACATATATTATATTTAACATTGAAATATTTGTCTTGTTCTTAGATACTAATAATTATTCTGCAAATTATGAATTAAATAAGAAAATGATACCTCACATTTGATAGTAGCATTTGATTTCAGGGCCACATCAGAATCCACAAAGTAGTGGTAAACCAGCGACCATCTAAGTAGGGTGTATAATAAGAGAATCAACAATGTCTATTATCTTAATTGGAGTTTAAGAGATCGAAGAGCCCATTTACCCATCTTCAGCGTCACTCCTTTGACCTCTTGATATGTTAAGATCGAAAATCCAAACCTAATAAATACAAAACTTTCTCATAATGGAAATTACTTAAAATTATGAATTAAAATTTTGGAGCAGCCCACCTTCTCACAATGGAAATTACTTAAAATTATGAATTAAAATTTTGGAGCAGCCCACCTTCTCACAATTGGATCCTTCTTGCAACAGTGTTTTTGTTTCCCAAAATTACGTTGACTATTAGAGTCCATGTGAGTTATAATCCCAATCGAGTTGATAGGCAACACCAATTGCAAGATTTCATTTAGACATTGCTGGGTTCTCAATATCTTCAACACCTTTCATATCAATTTCTTATTCAATCATTGTACAAAAATAAGCCATCCACAAATTTGGAATTGCTTATGTTGGCTCCATGTAGTTGCAACTGTATATGATTGTAATAATACTTATAGCATTTGGAATTGTGTATGTTAACTACATGCTTTTGAACATGTGTATGCTTGTAATACTTATAGTATTATTCATATTAGAGTGATACAATGCCTAGTATAGTAAGGGGTGAAATATTTTATTTGAACTTTCCATCATATCGATATCTCTTAAATCCATTATTGTTGATTGGTCATTGTTTTTCATAAAAATTCAAGAGTAAATGTTAGAAAAGTAAATCAAGATTACACCTTTTGGATATATGCACATGGTATTATAGGGTATGATGGCCACTATGTCCATTACATTAAACAAAAATGTTTCATTTTCACAAACAATTATTTCAAAAAAATACAAGTGCATCTTGCATTGATATCCAAATATATTGGTCATCATTCTTCACTGTAACTGTTGTTAGTGCTCGAGCTACTTCCATGCCTTGGGTTATTTTGCTAAATGTTTGGTTGATTGCGTCGATTTTTTTCATCTTCTTCAAGTTCCATCTATAAACATAAAAATAAACTTTAATGAGTCTATTTACATTGGTGAGAATAATGAAAATTGAAATAAATAATATACATGAATGTAAATTGAAAATAGACATACCTACAAAGAAAGATTTGACTCTTGAATCATACACATATGTTCAAAATCAAATCTCATGCCTTGTTTCAACAATTCTTATGTTGGCTTAGTTCCATACTTTGTTTCTTGCAAGTTTTATACCCCATAATAAATCATAGATTTAATATATAAAGTATTATTTTTGTTTCATTAATTATAAAATGAGAGAAGTAAAACAAAATAGATTATACTTACAAATTCCACAATTAATTTCTGATATACTAACATATACTCACAACCCTTAATAAATCCAATGTCAATCAAATTTTTTGATGGCTCTTCTTTGTATGTTAGCACATGTTTGAAGACATTTAAAGATGATTGGTGTAAAACAACTTAAAATATACAAAAAAAAACTGAAGTTGTTATAAGGAAATAACAATTGTTCACAAACTTTGGTATCAACCATTTTCTTCCTTGTCATCCAATTTAATGTGCAAAATGAGTTTCATTTTCTTTTCTTTTATTTTCTTTTCCATTACTTTGACCATCTCATTGTACACTTTTTTGGACATTCCTACTGACATCTTTCAGATATCACCTCATTGGTCCTCTCAGATTTTCATAATTTTACTGAAAAAATAATATGACAATAAAGTATTTTTATATTGATATATGAAAACCAAATATGACAAAATTGATATATTAATAAATTAATACATTGTAATATATATATATATATATATATATATATATATATATATATATATTCTAAAAAAATGTTTTTAAGAATATTACTTTTTGAATAATTATTTTTTGTTATTTTATGTTTTTGCTATTGCAAGTGGGAGTCTCATTGACCATTTCTCTACAAATGCTTCATGTAGTTTAGATATAACATGGTTCTTGGAATCATTGGATTGATTTTTATATTGTAAGTGGAAAGTACGTCTATGTCTATACGTTTGTTCCACTATATCCCTCATAGTTTTGTAAAAGTTTTCCCCCCTTTGATTAATCTCCAACACCACTACAGATGAGCGAAGGACCAATTCATCATCATTTAAATCTTCTATATTAATTAATTATTATTTTTTTAGGATGACATTTTTTTCCATGGTTGTTGGTATATGTAAAACATTAAACATATGTGAATTAATAGATTGTTTGAAACATGTCATCTAATATTCCTAAGTATATTATTAATGAAAATTCAAAAAAAAAATCATATTCAATAGTATTTTTCCATCAAGCTTTGGCATTCTTCTGTACTTAATTTAGAAATAATCTTATTGAGCTTCCTCATTTTGTGGCCCTGCATGACACACACTAACCAATACATATTAGTTAAACTTACATATAGTTCAACCATATTAATTTTGTATAGAATTTACATAGAAACTGTCTTTTTTGTTTATTAGATGTGTGATGATTGTGTCGACCAAACATTTTCTTATTTGAACTATTTTCACTAATATTTTAATCACTATACAACCTGTACCATTCAATACAAAAATTATTAAATATATTTTATAAATAAATCACATAACTTTTAGCGAAAAAAAAATCATTCTAACATGTGTGCTTTTTAAATGCAAAGCATCAATGTATTTATTACATAAAACGCATCGGTGCGTACAATACAATAAAACACGCAGGAGAGTTTAATTCATTTTTTTTTAAATTGTGACTTACAACAGTGTGATATATATAGAAGACATCATAACAACCATAGTATAAAACAAAAACATAACAAACAAATTAAACATTCATAAAAAATAATAGAAAAATTACACACCGATGAGAAGAAAAATTAAAAAAATTAAAAATAATATGTGCCATCTTTTTTTGTATTGTTTAGATGAGAAAACATCGGTGATATTTTTTTTTATGCACCATATTTTTTAATTTTTTCATTTTTAAATTCCTAGCTTTATCGGTGCTTAGACATAAACGCACATGTGCATTTTTGTAAAAATGACGCACTAAAAAATCGAAAAATGTTTAAAAAAAAACATCAAATCAAAAACAAATTAAGAAAAAAATGTTTGAGGGATGAATGTGTTTGGGATCCAATGCAATAAGTGGTCCATTTGCATCACATGCCAAACACTTATATAGAAAAACAAACTCATTAGATCTAAAATTCCTAAAATGAAAAACCCTAATTCTGAAGTGATAGACGGAGTTAAACCCTAGGGTGAAATTTTGGATTCGCGCAAGAAAAAAAAACAAGGGTTTAAGGTAAGTATGATTTTTTTTGTGTGCATTGTAATTAAAATCCAAGTAGAAATCAATTTGTAAAAAAAATTGTTATCAAAATCAACAGTAAAATTTAAAAATTGTACTATGTAGGGTTTTAAGTGAATCACCATACCCTTCAAATCCTGATTTTCTAAATATTTTTGTTGTTTCAAAGTAATCTTCTTCTCCACAATGCTTGATATGTCTCTCTTCCAAATATGTCTCATGTACATTTTCACAAAATAATGAAAATATTGAATATCTTCTTAATATTTAAAATACTTTATGAAAAGGGTTTAGAGTGAATCACCATACCCTTCAAATTCTAACATTCTAAATAATATTGTGGTTCCAAAGTATTATTCTCCTCCACAATATTCCTCCATATATCTCTCTCGCAAGTCTCTCCCCTCCAATTTTTTGCAAAATAATGAAATAGTAAATAAATTTTTAGTATTTAAAGGATTTTACGAATTTCGATTCCCGCTCTTTTTTAACTGTTTAAAAAAAATCGTGTTTTTTATTTTTATTTTTTTGGCACGACAATGTGTTTATGTCAGACCCACGGGTGCGTTCATATTACATTACGCACTGGTGCGTCCATATTATATGACGCACCGATAACATATAATTGTTTTTTATTAACAAAATATCAAAACACGTTGTGGTTAATTTTTCAACGCACTGGTGCTTATTATTAATATGTCCACCGGTGCATTTATGGTTTATAAGTGCACCACAATGTTTTTAAAGTTATTTGAACTTTTATTTGCACAAAAAATAGTATATTCATCTCAAATTATATTTTAGGATGAATTCACATGACTTACAATACTTCAGTATACATTTTACGTTTTATGTCACCTTATTCTTAAAAAATGGTTTCAAAACTATATTCAAACTCAGATTGTGGTATGGACCTCGAAATTTATTTTAGATATGTACAGAAAATTTTATTGCTATTTTTTCTGAAGTGCACGGAGAAAACCTTATAATATGATCAAATGGTCAATTCTTCAAATTCCATCCCATTCCATATTGTTGAAAGTCCATTGTGGAATTTTTCCTTTCCATCTCGAGTAAGTTTAACTTATTTTATTATGTTTTGATTATCTAATTAATTTTTTTTTTATCCATGTCAATATGAATAAAAATGTATCCAAATTTGGAGGATCCTAATTCAGAATCGAGCTCAGATGCAAAAAATATTCTAGTACCGGTTCAAAAATGCCAGAAGGTCTTATCTAGAGAAACATACCGCAAACAGTTGGTAGATGAAAATAGACAATCGCTTGACCCTGCCAATTGTGACATTCCATCTTCCAGCCACAATCCTGGGCCAATGATAATAATCATTGTTTAGTATAATGTAATTTGAACAAACAAATTATTGCATTGTGCTTACTAATATCATCGATGTACTAATGTTCAATATTTTTAAAATTTGGATTTTGATGATGAACGACCTACCTACCATCTTTCGTTGCAACCCAAAACAATGTCAACCCGAGAGAAGGCTGCAATGAGAGCACAAATTGGAGAGGAAGCATACCATTAATGGTTGAATCAACCACCTATTCAACTCCACTACTTCTAGATTCATTAATTAAGAATGACTACAACAATAGTAATTCTTCAGAAGTTGGAAATGGAGACAATCAAAAAGAGTTTGGTATGGATGATTACTTATGGGATACGACTTCCATGGAGACAATGTTGTTAGAAGCATTCCATAACGTTGAGCTAGGGGATGATGCTCATATCAGTGATACCATTTTCAAAATCCTGGAATCTACTTCCATCACCCCTCTCTTTGGACCTAGTGCCCAGTCAAAGTCTACCCATATTGGGACAACAATGTTACTACATACAATTTGAAAGCAAAGTTTAGCAAGTCAAACACATATTTCTCGTCAATATTGAGGTAATTGACTAGCAAGTTCCATATACTAATTTTGAGAAATCTTGTCAAACAATCAACATTAGAAATTGTTTCTTTTATAAATGTTAAATGACCTTGTACATTTCTATTGCCCACTAACTGCATGTTATTCAAAGATAAGGTTTTTCCTAGTGATAATGTTTTTTTCGGTAGTTTCAAAGAGGCAAAGCAGTTGTTGAAAATTTTGGGTGTTGAGTATATATCATATCATGCATGTTCAAATAATTGTATTCTATATAGAGGAGAATATGAAGACAAAGAGATATGTCTTAAATGTGGGCATGACAGGTACCATAAATCAAATAAAAATGGTAAATCACATGGTCCTCCTCATAAGATATTGAAACACATGCCTATAATCCCAAGGATTCAAAGGATCTTTTGTTGCAAAGAATTATCTATGTTGCATGGATGGCATGCCTCGTACATAAGTGATTTGGGAGTTATGCGAAGATCCCAACAGATTCAATAGCCATGAAGCATATAGAGGATACATTGCGAGAAAAATTCAAGGATGAAGAGTCTATGACTCAACATAGAAATGGATGGCGTGAACCCATATTCCCTCCAAAACACCAACTATTCTATTTGGCCTGTAGTAGTGATCAATAACAATATCCCCCCATGGTTTTCCGTGAAGAATGAACATCTTATGTTGTCTCTTATAGTCCCTAGTAGAAGACAAGTGAATAATATGGATGTCTACCTACAACTATTGGTATATGAATTTAAGTAATTATGGGAAGGGATACATGTATACGATGTATCAAGAGCCGTTGTAACAAAGAGGAGTTTTACGTTGTATTGCATATGTGATTACAGCACACATGATTATCTAGGCTTAGGAGTTTTCTCTGGTAATTAACATGTTTATTGATTTGTTTATATACATAAAAATATTATTTGCATATTTAATTTGTTGTAATTGGCGTTCTATTATTAAACGCTAACGTGCTATTTATACAATAATTTTGCAGGTCTTGTAACTAAAGACTAGAATGGATGTAAATGTCGTGGACCTTCTCTGAAGGATAGTTGGTCCAACCACCTACGAAATCCAATGTACAATTTATTGAGGATATTCCTCCCAAAAGAACATCCTTATAGAAGAGAGAACTCAAAGGTCTGCAATAATGACACCAGAAGAATGGATTAGAGCATATGAGAGAGAGAAGGAGAAGGATATTACATAATTGTTCAATTCAAATGGGGATCCTATATTCGATGATGCATAATTCTTTGACACCTATGTTGATAAATTTTCCATTGGGATGAAAAGGAAATTTATCTTTTATGAGCTTCCATATTGGGAGCATCTGAAGATTTCCCATTTACTAGATACCATGCATATATTTAAAATGTTTCATCTTTTGTATGGAAGTACATATCATCGAAATAAAGTCACACATTGACTATGAGGAGAGATCGTATTTCTTCAAAAACTAAAAGGAAACATTGGCCAAGAAAATAAAGTAGAGGAGAAGTTCGTCCCTCTTGGTTTTTCAAAGAATGTGATGTTCCATGGATTTTGAGGAAAGAAGATGTTTCTTTGGAAAATGAAGTTATATTGTGTGTGAAGGTGCCTTCTTTATATGGGTATTCCCTACGACATTACTTCATTTTTCATCAATGCCATTTGTTGGGGTTGAAATCACATGACCATTTGAACCTTCTAAAGGTACGACATATGTCAAAAATATGATTTTATTATTTGTAATTTTTATTTTTATTCTATGGGATAAAACATAATCAATTTTGTATGTGTTTACTTTGTAGTTTCATTATCCTCTACTCATGAGTGGGTGTGTGAACCATGACTTCCCCGAGGACCTAAGACATTCCATATCTAAATTATTTCATTTGTATGTTAGATCACATCAAAGGAGATTCATATGGCTAGAATTCCATGGTGGCGTCAAGAGATAGTTGATATTATGTTTATGTTTGAGAAGAAACTACTGTCGATTTTCATTGACTTCCAGGTTCATCTTCTAATTCACCTATTATATGAGGTTGAATTAGTCAGGGTGGTCTCCTGTCATTGGATTTTTTTTAGAGAGGTACATAAAGAAATTGAAAGGATTTGTTTGTCAAAGGGAAAAACTCGAGCAGTCTATGGCAGAGGGGTACATATCATATGGCTCTTTCTATTATTCCAGTGTGTACATCAAGTAGATCCACAAAACACCAGGTGCAATGATTTAGTATGACGAAAGGGATGAAGACAAAAGAGAAGAGGAGCTTCTCCAAACGAATGAAAAAAGGGACTTGATAAAGAGTAAGTGAGTTATTGTTTGTCAAATTTCTACACTGTAACTATTTACAATGAACTTCATAATGTATATTTTTATGATCTCATATGTACTATATGTTGGTTTTATTTCATGAATACATCAATGAATTCATAAATTGATGTCATCAATAAATTCATTCTTTACAATTTGAAGGAAACATAGTCGTGGGTCGCATTGTGCGAACAAAAGAGGAGGAAATGGGAAAGTTACAAGAAAGGATTCAGACGGTTGAATGGTAGAAGCATGCCTTATCCTGATCATTTAAAAGAAAATATTCCAATGATATTCCCCAATAATTAGATTTTTGACCAAGTCGGAGAGAAATATGGTTCATTCGTTCATTACCCGAGTGAACAAGAGAATGCACTAAACATAGGGATTGGTTGCATCAACTCAGTGATAATCTCTTTGTGTACATTTTAAACTTCATAATGAACGTTTTAATTGTAAGTGCATATACATTATTTTATATTTTAATGGTCGGGTTATTAGACACATATTGACACTGTGATTTGTTCATTTTTTAATAGATGCATTTGTTCCCATCTATGTGGACATATGGACATCATTTTACACAAAGGATGTCAATGATGGAAACATCACACAAGACTATGGAGTGGAAGTCGAGTTTGACGAATCTATTCATGCTATCCACCATGATCAAAACATAATACAGGGGATGTTAGGTTACGTTGGAAAGATACAAGAGATCATTCGAGTGGACTTCTCTTCTTTCTAATGTGTTATTTTTAGGTGCAAGTGGTGGGACACCTTTGATCGAAATAATGTAAAGGAAGATCGTGATAGTGGGATGATATGTATCAACTCTAAAAAGATGTGGGATGAATCTAAGGAGCCTTATGTTTTCCCGAAACACTGCAACCAAGTGTTTTTTAACCCATTTGTGTTGGATAGGGATTGGTGGTTTGTATTAAGACACGACCCTAGATTAAAACATATTTTTGAGAACAACAATATTATCATGCCAAGCAAGGAATATTATCAGGGCGATGACAATGGAGAGTGATATATTATACATGTTTTATTCTTTAATTACTCACTTTTATATTTTCAAATCTATAGTGGATTTAATAATTTGATTATTAAATTTATAATTTTTTTAGTATTTAATATTTCATATAAATTATAATTAATTTTATTATTGGATGATATAATTAAATGTTATGTGTAAATTATATAACTAATTTTCCATTGTAAATCTAGATGATATTTGAACTTTTAGTATTTTAATTTTAACCTTTACTTTAAAAAACAATATATTATTTTACCAGAGAAGGGGGTAGGGTATGTATAACTCCGTAGACTTTATCAATCAAAACGTTGGGCGAATGGGGTTTCATACACCAATTTTGTGGGTAGGAAATTTTACGGCTCCTAATAGCTATCTGGATATAAATTTTAAGGCTCGTAATAGCTAATTCAATTCTTTATTTTGATTACAACAACAATTAACAACATGTAAGATAGAATATCAAAAAATGACATAAAACTTAAATACATGTAATTAACCCATTTAAAAAAATTATTTAAAGAGAATAATTCATACAAATTAAAATATTTAATATTCTAAATATTTTAATTTTTTTGTACAAGTTTCTTGGTTAAGTTTGACATTCATGCATCTTTATAGTATAGTAAAAAATGTTGAATTAGAGATTTTAAGAATTCTATTATTTATGGAAATATAAAAAAATATCACCAAATTACAATTAAGAAGAAGTTAAAATATCACAAAGATCTTATAAATGTTAATTCAACTTATCATAACTATTTTTAATTCTTCATTATGAACTTATGAACAAAAGTAATATTCTCGAAATGAGGACCAATTTTCATATCGTACTTTCAATTAAACTAGTTTGTAAAATTGTGATACAAAGTAAGGTTGAATGTTAATATAATTTACTTTTAACTTTTCCAAACTTTAATTAATAACATAAGACATATATTTACCCATTTTTATAACTTATTTACTTTTCAAGACCTCTTAACTACAAAAACTTGATAAACTTAGTATTTTTATTTTCATCATGTTCAAATATAAAAATGACAACATAATAACTTAATTAGAACTATTATAATCTAAACTATTTAAATCTATCCTTTTTACTATATAGAGTTGATACATCAAAACAATTTTAAAAGGAAGGTATAAACAACTTTGCTAATTTCACTTGTTTTAGACATGAGTAATTTATTTTAGATATATTCAAAAATAAAGTACTTAATTACAAGTACTTTACTTTATGGAGAAAATTATATAACATGACCTAACATCAACATCAAAATAAACATATAGATTAAGTACAACAACATCAACATCAACATATAAATTAAGTACATCAACATGAACAAAAAAAATGTTATATATATATATATATATATATGACCAAGTAAAATAATTGTTATAATGTACATATCTAGTCAACAACACAAATAACTGCTATACCTACATATCTAGTTAACAACACAAATAACTGCTATACCTACATATCTAGTCGTAGTCTCTAATGAGAAGCATGTTGTGGAGGAATAACTGATGTTCCCGTCTCATTCAGGGGAGGTGGAGGAGGAGGAGGAGGAGGTACTGAAGCATAAGCGCCATCACCATCCTAATCAACATCACCACCCATAGGAGGAGGAGGAGGAGGTACTGAAGTAGAAGCACCATGATCACCACCCTGATCAACATCACCATACGAAGGAGGAGGAGGATGTACTGAAGAAGAAGCACCATCACCACCCTGATCAACATCACCACCCAGAGGAGGAGGAGGAGGTACTGAAGAAGAAGCACCAACACCACCCTGATAAACATCACCACTTGGAGGAGGAGGTACTGAAGCATAAGTGCCATGATCACCACCATGATCAACATCACCACTTGGAGGAGGAGGAGGAGGTACTAAAGCAAAAGTGCAATCACCACCCTCATCATCATCAGCACTGGAGGACCCACCATCCCTCATCCCTACAAGTTGTTATAACCCTATAATTTATAGGATCAACTGGTGATTGAAATGTCATCTTTTCATTGTGTTTGGTTGCCAAATAATTTTCCATTCTGTAAATTATTTGAGAAAGAAAAAGAAAAAGAAAAGAAAGAAAAAGAATAAAAGAGGGCATAAAATAAATTGAATAAAGCCCCATGCAATAACAATGACTTGGTCCATACAGTTTAAGCATGACCAAGTCCTTTTAAATTGATGTTGATAGGATTAGTGAATAAGCTTGGCTAAACTGTTTAATCTTAGTCAAGCAGATTAGGTTAGCTAGTGAATGAATTTGACCAAACTGCCTAATCTTGGTCAAATAACCCTAGGATAGAGTAATTTCTTAGTCAAATAGTTTAATCTAGGCTAAATTTCATAGGTAAGTACGTTAGAGAATAGGTTAGTGGCTTTTATTTCAATAAACATGCATGATGATCGATGTTGAACCATATCTTTGATGTTTGAAAGGTGAATGTCTAACCCCCATGGTGATAAAAAATAGGGGAAGCTGGTAAATATGCATAAATCACTTGTCCTAAGTTTTCAGAACAAATATAATTTTTCACTGACAAGTTAAAGAAGGTGCACAGATGAATGACTGAGATGATGGTGCTCAGATCTACGGTCAATAAGCTTTTCCAGACCCCCCTGACCATTCTACCTTTAACGGTGAGGGGGCGGGGGGGGTCTGGAATCTTAGATAACAATGGCGCACATCTGAATGGCTGAGACTTCGACACCCAAATCTATGGTTGAGATTAAATTTCAGACCCCCCAAACCAGTCTACCCTGAATGGCTGAGACTTCTACACACACCTATGTTGAGATTAATTGCACTCTCCAAACCACCTACCTTTAACAATGGGGTCTGGAAATTTGGTTAAAGGTCACGCTCATATCTATGGTCTAGCGATAAGCGCACCGATGGACAGCTGATGATGTATTTCAGACCCCCCCAAAAAATATTCCTTTAGTGGTAGGGGGGGAGGGGTCCGGAATGGAATGGTTTTCTGTCAGGCCCCCTCCTCTAACGTGGCAGGAACCTATTGGTTATGACTCCCACCATTTACCACAGACCACTTTTCCACTTACCACTTACCATTTTCTTGATATACCCCCGCCGCCCCATGACATCATTTTTCCACTATCTTCTCCTAATGGTCACATCCCACAACTCCGTCAGTTCATCCACCCTGTTCACCAGTCACAGGTCCCTTCACCATGGTCAGTCCCCAATCAACACCCTCCACATCACCTGGAACTACTCGTCACTCGTTTCTACCTGCCATCTCACGCTCCAAAGGACCCATTGGCCATTTATTACAGGATGACTTATTCGTTAGACTGCTGATCTGTCTCCCACCCCCAACGGGTATTAGTTTGCTCAAAACCAACTCACCTCCTTCATTCACCCATTGATTATCTTATCCTCGCACTAGGAAGTTTATCCTTTTCCTCTTCTAGATTCAGCCAGCAGCCCAAAACCACCGCCATTCCCGCTAATGTTTTTGTTTGAATTGTAGGTATTTTCCACAGTGATGGTGCCAAAGTCCAAGAAAGAGGAAGTCAAGGAAAATCCATTCCTCCCACCTCTTTTCTACCTCGACAAGATCCCATTGGCCGACAAAGATCACCTAATCGCAGACACAAGATGCGAATTTGACTTCGCAAAGTTGCAGTCGTGGCTCAAAGATACTTTCTTAGATCAAAGCGATGAAATTGGGCTCTGGGAGTCCAACCTTCCTCTATATCTTTTCCCCCAGGTCCATCATTTCCCTGAATTTTCCCTCAAATGCCAGGCTCATTACCTCATCGACCAGAGAACCATAGTCTCGTCATCGGGAGAAACTATGTTCTTCATCACACCAGAAGCCATTGATCAGATGATGCAGATACCCAGAACTGAATCCACCTCTCCTTTTAATCTTGAAGTCATAACAAAGTTGTACCAGAAACTATCTTTCCCTCAGAGAGCCAAGATTTTTGAGCTTTTCCTCCCACAGGATGCTCATCTCCCCAAGACAAATCCCCTGTATCCTTCCTCCCTGTTCTAAGATAAGGTAAACCAAGTCATTTCATCACTCTGTTCTTTACTTGGTTATTTTTCAAGCCAATGGGTGGATGAACCCATATTGGGTTTTCTGTCCATTTTTTCTACTGAGGAAAGGCCCACCACTCAGTTTGACTACAACATTTTCTTGGGGAGCAGTATTCATGAGCAACTTTCAAATTTCACCACAGATGGCATGATTCGGTATTCCTCCAAACTGGCTTACATGTCCACTTTCTTTCAAGTGGACAGGTTCTCTTTCTCAATGCAGAAAATGGACAAGAATGGGAAGCCGCAAGAGATAACATCTTGGACTTCGCTGCTCAGACGAAATTCCATAGAGTTCAGTTTCAAACAATTTATCGAGCAGTTTTACCACCCAGTGGTGAGCATGCTCAGTGGCAGACCAGAACCAAGAATAAATGAGGCGATTCAGAGGATATTACACCTCTCAGACCTTGCAAAAATTGGAGATTAGCATCTTTACCAAAATCATATAGAGATCAGAGTATATGGATGCGAGTTAGCTCCATACAAACTACCCAAGTATTTACCCGTGAGGATATTTTCTCTAGAATATATAAGACAAATGATAAACTCAGACAACATACACTTTGTGTCTCTGAAGAAGAAACAACAGTTCATAATTAAAGGGAAAATTGGGTCTTTTATCTGTAATAGCCGAGGCGCCGGGGAAGAAGCAGACAGACTTTTGAGAGAAATGAAGTTCGAACTCAGTTTCCTATGGCACTATGATCCGTGTGGGATAATTCAAGAGATGAGGGTTAAGAATAAAAATGTTCCATATATTCATATACCCAAGCCTGAGATAGAAAGGTTCACAAATCAAACAGAGTGGGAGCCGAACACTCTGGAAGAGGTATAACAACAGGAACCTTCAGTTACTATCTTGCAAACAACCACACCACAGGTTCCCAAGGAGAAAATACCCAGGAAGGATACTTCACCTTCCGTCACCGAGGTCTCAGCTGAAGATTTCCAATTACACACCAAAAGGCTAAAATCTAGTCATACAATTGACATGGCTGGCGAAAAGGAAACCCAATCCACTACTGCTATGGAAGGTGATCAATCATATCCTATCACAAGTAGCAAGTAGATTATGTCTACAATTCCATCCAAGAAGTCGATGGATACCTCACTAATTGACCAACCGAGTAAAGGAGGAACGAAGTTGAGTATTTTTAAGAAGTATGGTCTGATCAAGAAGAAGAATCAAACACTAACCAACAACACTTATGCTCAGTTTTGGAAGCATACATCAACGACAAAGCACTGACTGTTGTCCACATTCGATACTGAGAAGGGTAGAATTCACATGTATTTACCGCAGGCACAGGTGCCTGACCCGAAGCTAATCACTGATTACAAAAGGGAAACGCTCGAGTTTCATACCAGAGATGTGCACCCTGCCGATCAAATGGATCTGCACAGGAAAACTGGAGAAATGGTTTTCTCCACTTTGAAAAATGCTTCAACTACGACTGCTAAATTACAGTTCTCTTTGAGCAATGTTCAGACACAACTAAAGTTAGAGAAGATATCATCCTTTGTAAAGGATAACAGAATTATGACGTTGGAAGAATTGGTCCTCAAGATTGGGTATGATCCCTCGAATGTGAAAGAAGTTGAGGATATGCTTGAAAAGAAAAATGAAGATATAGAATCTCTGAGGAAACAGCTGAAACTGCCACCAACGAAAGATTCACAAGCAAAGGAGATACCTGAAACAGAAGGCGAGAAGGACAAGATGCTCAAGTTGATCATGGAGCAGAATGCACAGTTGAAAAAGATGGAAGAAGAACTGGAAAGGTTAGTGAAGGAGAAGCAACAAGCAACGCCTATGGAAGTCATTCCATTGAGCACAGTTCCACTTATAGGAGTAAGCACAACATCTGTAGCAGGAGCCCCCTCAACAACTCCACTGACAGCTTTGGAAAAGACAGTAGAATTGGAAAAATCCATGGAGGAGATGAACTTGCAAGAAACATAAATTAGAAGACTTAAAAAGGAGGTTGAGGACCTTCAGGAACTTAAGTCTTCTTACCAGACCAACTACTCCATGGAGAAACAAGCATCAGATAAGCTCAAACAGGAATTGTAGCAGCTTTGAAAGCCAACGGTGGCAGGCAAAACACTCGTTGAGTCCAAGGAAAATACCTGGATGGATATCTCCAAATCCATAAATGAAATATGGCCTATGGTTAAAATCATGTTCGAGCAAAACGAACTAGTACAAAGGAGCAAGAAGGTTATTGATAAAATAAGAGGAGAATTGGGAGAAATGCCCACAAAAGCCACTGAGATCATCAAATTCATAAATTCAAAAACCAAGGAAGAATTAGAGGATTTGAAGATTGCATACAGGACAAAAACCATCCTTGAGGTCAAGAGGGCTCTGACCAAAAGAGGCCTAATGCTACAGTTGGAGGAGAAGGTCCAGACTATGGACACAGGAGTGAAATTTTTTTTCGGTAAAATCGAAGCTCTGCAGAAGAAAGGTCTCCCTGGTTTAAGGGTCTTAAATGACAAGTTAATGACGCTTCCTGATTATAAACAGAGGCTGGCCACAGTGGCCAAATATTCAAAAAATTTGGGAATACAGGGTAGCATAACGGGCAAGGCGTTCTTAGAAACCTTGCAGCCAGACATCAGCATATAGCACGAGATTCAGTATATTTTCATCGTCAAGCCAAATTTTTCCAAGTACACAGAGATGGATGAAATATACCAAAGACTACTCAAAGTCATCATTCCCAGTCATCTTCGGTGGGAAGAGATATGCAATATGATCGAGTAGACGATGAGGTGTCCAAGCTATGTCAGCAATCTGGTCAGACGAGGTCATGCAGATGACTCACCAACGATTTTCCCATAAATCAGCATGAATATTTCAACACATCATCAACAGTTCCTGAACTTTTGTATCTTGTTGAGTTAGTTAGCTAAATTTAGAATCTGCCACGTCCTGATCTTTAATGACAGGATCGTATGTAATTTTTTATTATAAATACTCCAAACTTTAAAGTATGAAGGGTTGATCTTTATGCCCTGTAAGCCAAAAATATTGTAATTGTTTATCAAGAGATCTTCCAGTAATACAAAGGGACATTTCACATGATTCTCGTGTGTTATTCATTGGTAATGTTTATCTTTCTGTGTTAAATGTTTTTCTCGCTCAGTTGTCATATTGTTTTCTAATCTGATCTTTTAAAAGTAGCGCATGTTGTAGGATTTATTTTTGTATACCCTGTCTCTGACTTTATAGATCTTAATGTTTATCTTCTGATATTACAGTGAAGAAATTCTTAAATGCTTCTTTACTTTAATTGACATTCTCATCTTTTCTGCTATCCATCACTTTGCTGCTAAAGAATCCAATGAATGCATTATCTTCACTTGTGAAAAGAATCTTTTAGTTCTTGTTTAGATCTCTATCCTTATAATACATACCCCATAGTCCAATGGATGCGTAAACTCTCTTTCAACCAATTTTATAAAGAAAAAACAAACCATTCGATCTTACTCTACTTAACTAGCCTAATATTTTGAAGTTAAAACATATCTAAATCTTACAGAGAGATCCCTCTTTGAAACTGGCAGGGCTAGATCCCAGTTTTGAAGTGGTTGGATAAAGTTACCTCTGGTAAATTTCTTCTACCATGACAACCTCTGGGAATTTACAGAGCGATAACATAGTGGCGACTCGACTGAGAACTAAATAAACTTTCAATCCCATGATTTCCTTTCCCTAGAAGAAAACTTTATTTTTGAACTGATCATAAATCTGAGAAGGAGATAATGTTCAGAGGTTATTAAAATTTTGTACATAGTAATTTTGGATTCATAAAAATAAAAAGATATAAAATTAAAAATCTAGCTCCTAAAAGAGCTTATACTCGATCTCACCCAGACCCAGAACTTGCAGTAGTAACTGATAATCCAGAACAATTACTCAAAAAGAAGACTATTGCAGAAGGTTTAGGGAGTCATAGTCCCATTCATAGGTCCCTTTCTCTTCCAAAGAAGCTTGTTGCCCTCCAGGATCTCAACTTTGACACCACTTTTGAACAAAGCCTGTTTAGAACAAAACCTAATATCTTTGTGACTGAAACCATTTTAGATCAAACCATCCTGCAACCATGGACCCCTGAAATATTATCTCCCAAGGCAATCCCTGATAAAAAATTCCTTGAAAAATTCAACAAGATAGAAACTTTGGTGGTGAATCTTGATCAAGATTTACACGAAGCCCACTTCCAACAGTCAGTCGAACTTTCTGCCATAACTATTGTTGCAGCTTCTGTAAAACCTCAACCCACTCACTCTGTGCTTGCTAGTCCTTCTTCCTCTTCATCTTTTGTCACCTCCCCACCCATCATCCAGGTTGTTGTCCTGCCTCCTCCACCTATCATGGAAGCCAGATATGCTCCTTTAGTGTTGGCTGCACCTCTACACGCTATGCCCTAGGACTATCAAACACGACTTCCACAGTTTGATGGTACTGGGCCCTTGAACGCACAACAACACATTGATAAAATGAATGACTATTTTGACTTGTAGGAAGTAGATGAATCTAACGTTCAAATGAGACTATTTGCGCAGAGTCTGACTGGGGATGTTAAGAAATGGTACAAAGGCCTACGTGATGCTTTTGTGGTCGACCTTACAACATTTCAAAGAATTTTTCTGGACATATGGGAGGTAAAGAAATATCCTCTCCAGATCTTGTTAGAATACGAAAACATCAGAAGGAACCAAGGAAAAACAATACAAGACTACTGCACTTGTTTCAACAATCTATACAGTGTGATTCCAACCGATATTAAACCCCCACAATGTTTGGCATTGATAAAATTCCCTGACGGTTTCGACACTGATATGTCGTATCAATTAAGGGAAAGAAACTCTACCACTTTGGAGGACATGCAGAAAAGTGCAGTAAGTGTAGAGGCCAACTTGTTAGCTAGAAGGGCATTGCAGAGGACAGAAAGAAGAGTCACAATTAAAGAGAAACCTACCACATCCTCTTCTGATGCCAAATTGGATTCATTAGCTAGAGAAATGGAAAGGATGATGGAGAGACTTACTATAGCCGAAAGAAATCCTTCCAGAGAAAACCAAGCTGCTTCACAAATTTGGAATCCTAACTTCAGAAGAAAGCCTCCTCAAATCAGGTAGAGAGATCCTAGGGATCAAAGAGAACAGAGGGGTCTTGATCAACAGATCAAACCACCCCTATAGGAAAATTATTCCAATGAAGGTGAGGAGACAATTTAAGAATTAGATGGCACGCATATAAACCTCATGGGCATTCACGACGATGAAGTCATTTTCCTTACTCAGGAAGACCACGAACTTTTCCTTCTTTCTCAAACAGAGTTAAATGAGGAAGTCAAGGATACAGAACAACAAGCATTTGAAAACACCATTATGGAGGTACACATGAAGTAAAATCTGTGAAGCAAAAAGACAGATGAAAATCCCCCAAAAAAGGTAACAGAAATGAATAAAATAGTCGAAACCAAGAAGACCTCTGAGACTTCTACCAAGAAAATCCCTGAGAAAGGTAATGATGAACCTCCAGCAAAAAGAAACCCTACCATTTTACAAAGATCAACACAGACTGAGTTTTCATCAACCAATTGACCAAGTACTTCTACCCATAAAACTATGGTGGACAAATCAGAATTGTTGAGCCAAAGCAGAGCACCTACCCCTTTCAGCCTTGAAGGGGAATTAGCCAAAGTGAATATTCCCATTCCCCTTTCCGAGTTGATGAGTAAGAATGTTTACCGATTGCAGATGATCAAAGCACTGAGCATTGAGCCTGATATAGGCACGAAGGCCTTGACTGTTGGATCAACAAATCATTCGGACATGGTAAATATTACTGATGATCAACCTGAACTCTTGTTTGGCCCTGAAGTTGATGGTCAGAATGACACTGGTGTTGTCTCTCCTTTTTAAATCAACCTTAATCTACACGACCTGATTCTACACAATGCTATGTTAGATTCATGTGCTTCCCACAAACTGATGCCTAAAGAAGTGATGGAAAAACTGGGACTCGAGGTCACTAGACCCTACAAGGATTTGCACTCTTTCAACTCCAGCAAAGTCAAATGTATCGGGTTGATCAAAGACTTATGTATCACCCTAGTTTAGATTCGAGCAAAAGGTATGGTTATGGATGTTGTCGTCGCGGACATCCCCTCAAAATACGTTATTTTATTTTCTAGGTCTTGGGGGGCCAAGTTGAGAGGCACTTTGCAATTGGATATGCCATATGCCACTATCCCGGTATTCGAACAATAGAGAAGACTATACAGAGAGACGTTGTTGAAATATATGGTCAGCAACCAAGAAAATCCACATAACCACCCTCTGTACTCTGCACACTCCGATCTAGATTCCTTCATCTTGTATAACGACGACGATATGGAAGAACAAATCGCTCAGCTAGAAGAAGATACACTTGATCCGAAAGAAGGCCAAGAAATCACTGAGGCAAAAAGGAAGAAAATTGTAATAAGTGAAGAATTTCCAGCAGAGCTCTAGAGCATGGACTTCGATGGAGCTGTGAGCAAAGAGGGATCTGGAAAAGGAGTTTGGTTGCACAATAACAAATCCAGGTATTCAGAGAACCATTCTTACAAGCTGAATTTTCAATGCACTAACAACATAGTCGAGTACGAAGTTGTGATGCTTGGTCTGAAACTACTAAAGAAGGTTGGTGCCAAACAAATCATGGTAAGAGGCAATTCTGAATTAATTATCAAATAAATTAAAGGTGAGTATGCAACAAAACATCCTAGGGTTAGAGCTTATAGGAATGTTGTTTCTGATGCCCTTCAATGTTTCACAAAAATTGATTTGCATGTGATGCCCAGGGGACAAAACATTTTAGCAGATGGGTTAGCTACGTCAGCAGCTACATGCAAGATACCTTTTCGTTCCACTTGCCCATACACGGTAGAGGTGAAGTGTAGACCGACTGTCTCGGACAACATCAAATACTGGCAGGTATTTGGGAACGATGATCAAATTGAAGATTTTCTACAATGTAAAAATTATTTTGAGTGTACAAACATAGACTTAGAAAATGATGATGAAAATTTAAATAAATCTGTTTTTGGAAATGATAGTGTAAATAAAATAGATTCAGAAGAATTAGGTGAAGATGAGGTAGATTCTGATGTTTTTCATTTAAAGAGTAATTTTTTACCTAGGGGTTTAGTACCGTTAGAATACCTATTTGACTTTAATGATGTAGCTAAAAAACCTAAAATTGAATCCAGTGGTAAAGAAGTTGAAGACTATAACATAGGGACAGAAGAGAAACCTAAGATGGTAAAACTTTCCAAATCTTTACCCCCCGAGAAGAAAGTTAAATACATTGAACTTTTCAAGGAATATGTGGATGTATTTGCTTGGGGCTATGAAGACTTAAAATCTTATGACACAAACATCATACAACATAGGATCCCGATAAAATAAGACCAAAAACCTTTCAGACAAAAACTTAGGAGAATTGATCCCAAGTTTCTTCCCCTGATAGAAAAATAAATAAAAAAATGTATGATGCTAAAATAATAGTTCCCTTACGATTTTTCAAATGGGTTTCAAATTTGGTTCCAACCCAAAAGAAAATTGGGGAAATCAGGCTTTGCATTGATTTCTGAAACCTGAACAACGTTTCCCTAAAAGAAAACTACCCACTGCCAAAAATGGACCACATATTACAAAAGGTAGTTAGATCCAGCATAATTTCCTTACTGGATGGTTCCTCAAGCTATTACTAGGTTCTCGTTCACCCAGATGATCAAGAGAAAACAACCTTCACAACACCTTGGGGTACCTTCATGTACATGAAAATGCCTTTCAGTTTGATGAACATTGGAGCCACTTTCCAAAGAGCGATGGACATCACTTTTGTGGAAGAACTTGGCAGATTTATTGTCATTTATATGGACGACTTAACTATTTATTCCCAATCCGATGAAGAGCACTTACGACATCGCAAACGAGTGTTTGAGAAATGCAGGAAATTTGGGATTTCTCTGAATCCTAAGAAAATCCTTTTCAGATTAGAGGAAGGTAAATTGTTGGGGCACATAATCTCTAAGGATGAAATTAAGATAGGTCCCAGAAGAATAGAATCCATTCAGAAACTGGAACACCCAAGGAATATCAAAGAGTTACAATCTTTCATTGGCCAAATAAACTTTCTGAGAAGATTCATACCCAACTTGGCTGAGCTTCTCAGGAACATCACCAACATGTTAAAAAAGGACACAAAAATAAAATGGGACCCTGAATCCAAGCAGTATTTTGAACAAGTTAAGCATGCACTCACACAAGCTCTAGTCTTGATCAGTCCTGAATTCACCAAAGATATTTACCTTTTCTCTTTCGTTTCTGAACACACCATTGCAACAATATTACTACAGAAAAACAACGAAGGGTATGAACAACCCATAGAATTTTTTAGTAAATCCTTAAGAGATGCTTCTTTGAATTATAAAATAATGGAGAAACAAGCATTTTCCCTGGTAAAAGCCATAAAATATTTTAGAGTATATATTCTCCATTCCCACACAATTGCATACGTTTCGAACACAGTAGTAAAGGACATTTTAACTTAGGACAATCCAGATGGTAGAAGAGGAAAATGGATTGCTATCATTTTGGAGTATGACATAGAGATTAAGCCTATTAAACTGATTAAAGGTCAAGGTCTAGCAAAGTTAATGGCTGAATCTAATTTCCATGCTCTAGATATTAATTTCTTAGTTGCAGTAGATGAACAAGGAGAGCAGGCGACTCCAAGTGTGAAAGAGGTATTTCTGAACTCCCCATGGTAAGCAGACCTGATATTTGTTTTTCATAACTTACAATCTCCCCCTAATCTGACCAAAACTAAAGCTAGGTTTTTGAAATTGAAAGCATTAAAATTTTTCATTCTAGAAGGCAATCTTTATTGGAAGGATCCTGGAGGTATTTTGTTGAACTATCTGTTAAAAGATGAAGCTGACAAAGTATTACAGTATTTTCATGAAGGAGACTGTGGTGGTCACCTGAGCTGGAAGACCACAACTAATAAAATCCTCAAAGATGGGTTTTATTGGCCTACACTATTCACTGACGCGCATTAGAAAGTGACTTCGTGCCATAAATGTCATGTGTTCGAGGGCAAAAAGAAGCTCCTCCCTTTTCCCTTGAAACCAATCTCCGTTGAAGCTCCTTTCCAGCAATGGAGATTAGACTTTATTGGAGAAATACATCCTCCCTCTTTGGGCCAACACAGGTGGATCCTCACTGCTATGGACTATTTCACAAAATGGATTGAAGTTGTACCAAGCAGACAAGCTACTGATTCTGTCATTATTAAATTTCTAGAAAATAATATCTTGTCTCGCTTTGGATGTCCAAGAAAAACCATAACTGACAATGTTGTTGCTTTCTGATCTAAGAAGATCATAGATTTTTGCAACCAGTATCATATCATTTTGGGACACTCCACAGCTTATTACCCTCAGGGAAATTGGTTGGCTGAGTCATCCAACAAACCCTGGTGAACATTATTAAGAAGACTCTACAAGAAAACAAAAAGCCGTGTCATAACAAGCTGGTTTTCACATTGTGGGCCGACAGACTGACCACTGAGAGGTCAATTGGTATGTCTCCATATCAATTGGTATATGGCACTGAAGAAATTTTTCCTACCTCTTTAGGGGTTCCCGTCATGAAACTACTGCAAGAGATGCAAGCCGAGCCGAACGACTCGTAAAGAAAGATAAACCAGATGATCCACTTGCAGAAGTTTAGAGAAGAAGTATACAACAAAACTCAGGCTATCCAGGAGAGCATTAAAAATATCTTTGATAAACGAACTAAAGAAGATGAATTTGATCTAGGTGATCTGGTTCTTAGGTGGGATGCTCGAAATGAAGATAAGGGGAAGCATGGAAAATTCGACAGTTTATGGAAGGGACCTTACATGATTCAAGCATTCATAGGAAATAATGTTTTTCTGCTAAACAACAACGATGGGACCAATCTGCCAGGAGGACCTGTGAATGGAAGAATGCTGAAGCACTATTCACCTCCTCAGTAGAGATTTTCAGTCTCACCTCTCCATTGTACAAATCATTGAATTTTCCTTACAAGTTTTTGAGTGAATAACTTCGATCAGATGGTTGAAACCCGCAGAGAAGGCCCCAAGCCATTGAATATTGTCGTCAAAATTTTCAAAAATAAAACAAATCAAACAACAAAAGAAACTATGGAAAACTTTTCAGAACATCATGAAGCCGGATTCTTGGCACTTCACAAGGAGAGTACCATCCCTAGGTGGAGCCGCTGTTATAACCCTATAATTTATATGATCAACTGGTGACTGAAATGTCATCTTTTCTGAAATGTCATCTTTTCACTGTGTTTGGTTGCCAAATAATTTTCCATTTTGTAAATGATTTGAGAAAGAAAAAGAAAGGAAAGAAAAAGAAAAATAAAAGAAAGAAAAAGAATAAAAGAGGGCATAAAAGAAATTGAATAAAGCCCCATGCAATAACAATGACTTGGTACATACAGTTTAAGCATGACCAAGTCCTTTTAAATTGATGTTGATAGGATTATTGAATAATCTTGGCTAAATTGTTTAATCTTAGCCAAGCAGATTAGGTTAGCTAGTGAATTAATTTGACCAAACTGCCTAATCTTGGTTAAATAACCCTAGGATAGAGTAATTTCTTAGTCCAATAGTTTAATCTGGGCTAAATGTCATAGGTAAGTAGGTTAGAGAATAGGTTAGTGGCTTTTATTTCAATAAAACATGCATGATGATCGATGTTGAACCATATCTTTGATGTTTGAAAGGTGAATGTCTAACCCCCATGGTGATAAAAAGTAGGGGAAGCTGGTAAATCTTCATAAAGAACTTGTCATAAGTCTTCGGAACAAATATAATTTTGCGCTGACAAGTTAAAGAAGGCACACAAATGAACGACTAAGATGATGGCGCTCAGATCTATGGTCAATATTCTTTTTCAGACCTCCCCGGCCGTTCTACCTTTAATGGTGGGGGGTCTGGAATCTTGGATAACAAAGGTGCGCATCTGAACAGTTGAGACTTTGGCACCCAAATCTATGGTTGAGATTAAATTCTAGACCCCCCCAACCTGTCTTCCTTTAACGGTGGGGGGGGGGGTCCGGAAAGTTGGTTAAAGGTTGCGCTTAGATCTACGATCCAACAATGAGCGCACCGATGGATAGATGACGATGTATTTTGGACCCCCCGACCGATCTGCCTTTAGCGGTGGGAGGGGGGTATGAAATGGAATGGTTTTCTGTCAGGCCCCCTCCTCTAATGTGGTAGGAACCTATTGCTTTAAACTCCCACCATTTTACGCAAACCACTTTTCCACTTACCACTTACCATTTTCCTGATATACCCCTGCCACCCCGTGACATCATTTTTTCACTATCTTCTCCTAATGGTCACATCCCATAACTCCATCAGTTCATCCACCCTGTTTACCTATCACAAGTCCCTTCACCATGGCCAGTCCCCAATCAACACCCTCCACACCACCCGATCGTACTCGTCACTCATTTCTACCTGCCATCTCACGCTCCAAAGGACCCGTTGGCCATTTATTAGAGGCTAACTTATCCGTTATCATGTTAATCTATCTCCCGCTCCCAATGAGTATCCGTTTTCTCAAACCCGACTGGCCTCCATCATTCGCCCATTTCTTATCTTAACCTCACACCAGGAATTTTATCCTTGTCCTATTCCAGATTCAGTCAGCAGCCCAAAACCACTGCCATTCCCGTTAACATTTTTGTTTGAATTACAGGTATTTTCCATAGTGATGGCGCCAAAGTCCAAGAAAGTGGAAGCCGAGGAAAATATTTTCCTCCCACCTCCTGTCAACCTTGACAGGATCCCATTGGCTGACAAAGACCACCTAATCCCAGACACAAGATGCAATTTCAACTTCATGGAGTTGCAGTCGTGGCTCAAAGATACTTTTGTTGTAGGAAAATCTGCCTGCGGACAAGTAGATCGACCTCTAGAGCTTGACCTTAACCCTAGACAGAAAAATGCTTATCATGGAAACTGACTTCCTTTCAAATCTATCTAAGCCTAATGCATGAGAAGGAGGGATGATATAAGTACCTTTTAACTGACATTTGTCCCTGCACACTCCGAGTTGCGCTCCAATCCTTTTGCTCCTCGCTGAGGTCTGTGGACAAAATGAGATACGACCACTTCCTACTCTACTGACATTATCTTGAAAACATATCTATCATTAAATGATAAGTTCATGTAACATCAGACACAAACTAGAAAGAAACAAGCCAAGATTGTCATATTAATGAGAATAACGACAACAATGCTTACAATCGTAGATGCGAATGCGACAGCTTCGTCAAATCCTCTTCGTCTAACCCTTGCCTGAAAGATCCACAACCTGGATGACAGCAGCTTCAATGATTACTCTCCTT
>SNQJ01S0061587.1:57180-71395 GCA_010110895.2 Picea sitchensis | reverse complement strand
GAAAAATTGAGAGCTCACACAAGGACCCTCTGAGAAAGAATAGGAAGAAGACCATCGCATAGAACATGACATCAACAACTTCTCTATTGAAGATATGGAGCTCAAGGCAGATATCGATAAATTGTTTCCCAGAATTGATCAACCGGGAAACACAACCCATCAAAATTCATCATTAGAGATCATTGAGAATGGGACTTTCATTGAAGAGGAGTCATTCGCTTTCCAAAGCATGATATTCAACAAGGAATCTAAGAAGTTGATTGTTGAAAAAAGTGATATGAAAAATAAGAAAGGAAAATCCCGTTTAGAGGTTGATCTAAAGGATTTGTGGCCTTCCCAAATTTCCAGAATTCACAGAGCATAAAACACGAAGTTGAGAGAACAGATAAAGGGACTGGAAGATGCCTTAATGCCTCTTCCACTTCTTGCTAGTCCTTTGTCAATAGTCAGACCCACAACACCCACTGTTAAATTGAAAGGATATTGAAGCCTACTTACATCAACGAGGTGCTATGTAAAAATAAATATTAATAAAAGAATGACATTGATCGCAGAGGTATGGGAGGTTTCGAAAAACATTGCTTCTTTTGGTTTGAGGGCACATTCCTTCCACGAATATTTGTAGCTTGATCTAAAGAATGAAGAAGGTTTTTACCTTGATGTTGTATTACCCTTTGGAAACAAAGTCTCCAACATGACATAACTAAGGAGAAGAGAGGAGGATCTGCCCTCCCCAAGCCAAATAAAACAGTTGAACGCGTGTTGGAAGGAACATATTAAAAATTCGAATAATATTGTTCAAGCATGCAACCAAGCTATATCAAAGAGGGAAGAACTATTCAAAAGGCTCACAAATATAGACTTCGCTGGAAGTACTAACGAAGTACAAGATCCAAATTAATCCTTAATACAATGTTCCTAATAAAGCGACAATTTGACGAACAAGTTGAGATTTTTAAAGGTTTATCAGTTGAAAAGTTTTATGGTATACTTGAATATAATGAAGACGACATAGATAATTGGCTAGTGTACTAATCTGTGAAGAATCAAGATATTGAAGAAGCATTACATGGTATTTACCTTGATTTATGAGACTTGGAGGGTGAGTTGTTCAAAATCGAAATACGACACGAGATATACGTGGCACCGATGAAAAATGATATTGAAGAATGGTTCAAGAAAGCAATTGAAAAATTAACCAACGAGGGGCAAGAAACAATTGAGACGGTTCCTGTAACTGTTAATGAAGATAATAAAAGGACATCAACAAGCAAGTAAAGACACGCGAGACCATCATAGTAATTTTATGTTGATCACATCTTTCTTTCTTTATCAATTCCTTCATCTATTTACTCTGCTTCTTTGACTAGAAAGGTTTAACCGAAGTCGGATAACTTCTCTTTTCTTCTTTCTAAGTCTTTTTGTTCTTTTACTGCCCATCATCCTCCTACAAGCTTAATTCTTGTTTATATTTGCTTTATGGTCCACAGGATCCCCAATCCCATTCCTTAGGACAAACACAATTTAAATTTTGAAGAATATGTAACATACTATATATTTTTTAGAAATTTCAAGAGAGCTATTTTGGGATCAGCTTCGACTGTGCTTTGTAACTCTGAGTTGTGAGTATAAAGTATTTGAGATTGATCTATCATTATCTTTATTTGAGCTGCTCATGTTTTCATTCTGTTAAAGTTCTCTTATGCATGCAAATCATCTTTTTATTTTATTTTATGTGATCATAAATATTTATTTTAACTATGATGGATGTGAGGAAATTTTGCTTATCTGTTGTAAATGTATGAAGTGTGTGGTTCCTGGTCATTTCTCGGTAACTTTCTCTGAATAGAAAACAAAAAATTTTCCTTTTATTTTTCTTGCAACCTTTATATTTCTTTGATTACCAAGACAAACTTGTGCAAAGTCCCATATTCCGAAAATCTACAGTCCTAAGAAAATCTTAAAGAGGAGTACCACCTCTATAAAAACGCAGGGGGATTTACATCCTCTTGAGGTTGTCGTTTCAGTCCTAACGGATTCAAGCGTCGACATTTTTGGCGACTCAACTGGGGAATGAATTGAAATTTGAATCTGGTTTAACATTCTTTGAAAAATATATGACTTTTCCCTAGGATGATCAACCCCACCTGGAAATTGGATTGAATAATCAACGAAGCATTTTACATCAACTATACAATCTGGTAATAATGATAGTCGAGACCCGAGAAGAATTAGAGAGGTCCTGTAAGATATTAGTCCGTGAAGAAGAAAGAGAAATTCTTCGGAGACAGAGGAGAGACGTGTGACAAGACCAAAGAAACCAAAGGATACCTAGAGAAGTGCAAGGACAAGGTCGAGATTGAAGTTGGACGAATACAAGGGACCCATTACCATAAGTAAAAGGAAACAAATTTTTATTCTGAGAAGTGAAAATCATATTCTTGGAATCTCTCTGGATATGATATAAAGAAATGAACAACCATGAGAAGAACATCATGAAGAGAGACAAGGAGGTGGAAGAGATGCTGCAAGAAATCAAGAAAACCTAAGGTTTGAAAATCGAAGAAGAATAAGAGATTCCCCTTTGAATCTTCTAGGTGAGAAACATGATCTCCTTGTTCTCCCTAAGGGTACCTTGAAGGAATTTTTTGGAGACGGGATAATCGATGCAAAGAAGCACCTTCACTTATTTCTTGATGTTTGTGATTTTCACCGCGTTGAGTATGATGATGTCATGGTAAGGTTATTTCTGCAAACCTTATCAGGAAGAGCGTATGAATGGTATACGACATTACCTAACAGATCAATTCACTCATTTATTGACCTATAAGCCATGTCCCTGACTATGTTCGCCCCTCCTATTGTTTATCACTTGATTCTCACCGATTTCACCCAAATTGGTTTAAGGAAAAATGAAAGAATACAAGATTTTAATCTTAGGTTCAATAAAACCTTGAGTAAGATTCCAGAAAATAAAAGATTGAATGACCCAGTCATACTTGAATGTTATAAGAATGAAATGCCCCCGAATGTGAAATATGCGATCAGAATTTCCTAGATGGATACCTTGGAGGAAGCAATGACTAAAGCCATTGAGATGGAAGAAATTACAATTGAAATGGGTGCCGACCCCGACATTAAACTGGGAAAAGTACGAAGGCAACTGGGAGGATTAAGTATTGATAATCAAGGTGCCTCTAGCTCAAGAAAGAACAAAGAATTCAAGCCACGACAAACCCAAAATCAAACAATTGGAGGAGGATTTTTCAAAGGAACCATACCAAATGTGAAGGTAGAACCTGTTGTGGCACAAGAAACCAAGCAAAAGATTAAAATTGCACAAATGAATAGAACTAACAAGCAAATGTAGAATGAGATAACCAAACTAAGAAGGGGGGATAATTATGTGGAAAATCCAAGAATCCCGGTCCCAGAGAAAAGAAGGAACCATCCCCAATAAAACAGAGTGAGGTTTGAAAACATGGATAATCCACAAATACCAAGGGTTCACAGGTAGCCTACTCCCAATGCAGCTGTTCTGGATGATGTATATGATGAGTAAATGGTTGAGCAAGAGAACTATTATTCACCTGATGAAATTTTTGAAACTGTGCATATGGACGGATGCGAGACATCCATGTATATATTTTAAGAAGGTGACAATGACCCCAACTCCAAGAAAACATCACTCAGACAAGAGGATTTGTAAATAAATCCAAGAATAAAAATGATTCTGAAAAGGAAAACAAAAAAGACAAAGAAAAAATGAATGAGAAAATAACAAATGAGAAAACGACGGATAACATTGGAAATAAGAAGTAACACCTGATGCCAAACTCCACTCAGATGACATACAATGTTGTAGGGGACTTAAGTAAATTAAGGATAACTCTTCCTTTTACAGAAGTGGTGAAGATCCCCGAACAAAGGGAAAACATTTTGAGATTTTTGGATGATCCATCTGAAAAAGCAGAAGCTATTGTTTCCAGTCCGAAACTAATCCAGAACCAATCAATCGCGAAGCTGAGAGGTAAAATTCCTCCCTTTTATATTTCAATTGAAAATCATGATGTTGCACTTCATAATTGTTTATTTGACATGGGCATGACCAATAATATTGTGCTACTGACAGTCATGGAGGCATTGGGAATGAACTGTACCAAATATTACGAGACTGGTGAAAGTATATATGCAATTGATTCTAGAAAAGTGCTCGTCTATGGGGAAATCTTGTAATAATGAGATTGGATTTCCTCTGGCATGTGGAGTTGTTCTGGGAAGAGATTGGTCATCCATGATCGGGGGATATATAATGAACAATGGAAGTTGCATGATGTTGCCAAACAAAGAAGGAGCAATGATTAAGGCACACCATGAACCCAGGAAACCCTTCTCTTTAAAAAAGAAGGATAATGAATTAATGGAAGATTATATAGATGTTGGGATTGGAAATTATGATATCCTAGATATGGAACACATTGAAAAACTAGAGAAACTTCAAGAAACAGAGGATCAAGAACATCTGTTTGAAGGTTATTGTAGGATGTCATTCGATGGAGCTTGTTCAAGCTCCGAAAGTGGAGTTGGATTTGTCCTTGTAAGCCCCGATAAGATTATTCATCTACATGTTATCATACTCGAATTTGCATGTACTAATAATGAGACAAAATATGAAGCTTTGATTCAAGGGATGATTCTTGCACAAGAAATGAAGATAGAACATTTAATTGTAAATAGCGACTCCGAGTTGGTAATTAATCAAGTCACCCAGAGGTATAAAATGAACAAGGAAAGACTCAAGTAATATTTCAAAAGAGTTAACGAATTGATGGAATCTTTAAGATTTTTCAACATTTCTTTTATTCCAAGGGACACAAATTAGAAGGTAGATTCATTGGCCTTGGCAGCGTCATTGTCAACCCCAGATGATATACAAAGAAAAACATCTTTTCAAGTAGGAAGAGTGTTCAGACCCTCTGTACCCGACAATTTGGAATATTTGCAAGTATTTGAGAATGATGAACAGTTGGAAGATTTGTTTTTGAACGATGATGATGAAGAAAATCACATATCTGTTTTTCTGAAGGATTGTATTCAATCTAAGTCTCTTTTTACAAAATATGATCATGCTAAGAATCTCCTGGAAGAAATTTAACTTCGAAAGGTTCAAGAAACAAGAAATATCAATATTGGAATTGACAGTTCCCCAAAATATGTCAACTTGGGAGTTGATCGCACCATTGAAGAGGTTGATCAATATGTTGCATTGTTCAAAGAATATCTTGATGTGTTGGCATGGACCTATGATGATTTGAAAGATTATGACGAAACAATATTTCAACATATCATTCCTTTGAGAGAAGAAGCAAAGCTGGTCAAGCGAAAAATAAGGATGATGAACCCCAAATTGAAACCTCTGGTAAAGGTTGAATTGGAGAAATTAAATAAGGTCATAATAATATATCCCATTACACATTCCGATTCGCTTTCAAACCCTGTGATATTAAGAAATAAGACCAGGGAGATCCAGATGTGTGTGGATTTCAGGGATCTTAACAAAGCAAGCATAAAGGATAACTATCCTTTACCTAGCATGGATTTTCTTCTCCAACAAGCCACACGATCAACTTGTATGTCCATGCTGAATGGTTTTTTTGGATATAATCAAGTCTTGGTTGTTGAGGAAGACATAACAAAGACAACATTCATAACACCTTGGGACACATATGCATATTCTATGATGCCCTTTGGTTTGAAGAATGCATGAGCCACATTTAAAAGGGCCATGGATCACACTTTCAATGGGTTGATAGGGAAATTCATGGAATATTATCAAGATGACTTGACAATACATTCAAAAACAAGGGGTGATCATATCCATCATCTAAGAAAAGTTTTTCACCGATGCAGATTATATGGTGTTTCACTAAATCCAAAGAAATTTTTATTTGTTGTAACTCAAGGAAAACTATTGGGTCATATTGTGTGCAAGGAAGGGATTTATATAGATCCAGAAAGAGTTAAAGTTATAAGTAAACTCAATCCCCCATCATCTAAAAAAGGAGTTCAATCGTTATTTGGTAAGATCAATTTTGTGCGAAGATTTGTTCGTGATTATGCACATATTGTGAATTCAATCAGTCTATTGTTGAAAAAGGACCGAAGATTTGAATGGACAATGGATACACAAGAAGATTTCAATAATATCAAAAGAGCGATCACCACAGCTCCAGTCCTCATTAACCCAAATTTTCAAAGGGATTTCATCATTTATTCGTTTGCTATGGAAACAATTGTTGCATCTGTTCTTACTTAGAGGAATACTAAAGGTGAAGAACTCCCAATCAATTTTATGAGAAAGACCCTTCACGATTATGAATTGAGGTATTCAAAACTAGAAAAGCAAGCCCTGGCTCTTGTGAAAGCGGTGGCATACTTTCAGATGTACATACTAAATTCTCATGTCATTGCTTATGTTCCATCTTCGCCGGTGAAGATGCTTTTGAATCAACAATTGAGAGAAGGAAAATGGGATAACTGGCTGGCAAAGATCCAAGAATATGATATTGAGATTAAACCTTTAAAGGTTGTCAAAGGACAAGGTTTATGTAAGCTCATCACAAATAGTGATTCTATGGATGGAATGATTTCAATTTCAGTAGGAGAACCATTGGCCGATTCAGAATGGTATGGAGACATTGTATTCTACTTTAGGTTTGGGAAGTTTTGAGTTACCATGAGCCCTAAAGAGCGAAGAACATTGAAGATGAAGTTGAATCAATATGTGTTGATTGTTGATATACTGTTCAGAAGGAACTATGATGGTGTATTACTGAGATGTGTTGATGAAAACAAATCCCAAGAACTAATGAAGGAATTCCATGAAGGAATATGTGGTGTACATTTTGCACCTACGACCACTGCCCATAAGATAATAAGAGTTGGATTTTATTGGTCATCGATTTTTAGAGATTCATATGCCACAACAAGGAAGTGTGTATCTTGCCAGCAATTATCAGGGAAAATGAAGAGATCTGCGATGCCGTTACAACCTATAACTATAGAACAAGCATTCTCCCAGCGTGGACTTCATGTTGTCGGGCCAATAAATCCAAAGTCAAGCAAGGGACATATGTACATTCTCACTGCTACATATTATTTTACGAAGTGGACGAAAGTAGTGGCATTAAAAAGGGTCGATTTTGAAGAGTTAATTAAGTTCCTCCAAGATAATATTTTGTCAAGATTCAGTGTCCCAGACAAATTTATCACTAATAATGGTTCGATTTTCATCGGTTCAAAATTTACAGAATTATGGGGAAATCATCAAACTATTATCCACAAGGAAATGGTATTGCAGAGTCCACAAATAAGACACTCATTTAGATTTTGAAGAAAATTATTGACAAGAACCAAAGGAATTGGCACTTAAAGTTGACTGACTCATTGTGGGCGAGTAGAATGACTCCAAAAGATAAAACTGGGATGTCTCTGTATATGTTGGTTTACGAGAAAGAAGAAAAAATTCCAATCAACCTCGAACTCAAAGCTTTGACTTTCATCGTTAATACAGAAGATGTAGAAGACAGTTCACCTATCCAAAGGAGGATCAATCAGTTGTTGAAATTGGAGGAAGAACGAAGTAAACCCTTGAATAGGACTTCTTAGAGACAACAAAGTATCAAAAGACATTTTGATCAGAATGTAACTGTAAAAAAATTTCAGAAGGGAGAACTGGTGTTACTCTCGAACAAAGCTAAGGAGAAGCCATCGATGCATAAAAATTTTGAAGCACTCTGGATAGAACCATACATCGTTGATAAGATCCTGGGTTTTAATTCTTATATGCTCAAAGACATGAAGGGTAAAACATTAATGTTTCCCATCAATGGGAAACATTTGAAAGGTTTCTTTACCTAAAACTTTCTCATTTTCGTTGTACATAAATTTTATTTTTTAGTTTGTATATTATTACCTTTGACTCCATAGTCCAATGGATGGAAGCTCATAGTCATAAAGATTATGGATTCTTGACAATCCACAGGGGTTTATCATCCCATAGTTGGAGCCAGTTGTTGAGATCAGTTCCCGCTTTCGAATTTTCCCTCCCTTTTCAAATTTCCCAACTTCTGTTTTCCATTTCTTTTCCCTCTTCTATACCTACCCTCATTCCCCTTTTATTTTCTCCCTTCTCTTTTCCCTTTCTAGTTACTATACTTTGTCTTTTTTCAAAAATGACGGGTTCATGGGGTCGCGAGTCTTCACCTCCATCTATGTTCCTATATCATGAGTTCGTCCGACCGCCCTATTATAATATACTTAACAATTCTTGCAACCATGGGTTCACGGGTTCAAGCTTTCATCTTCTAAATTCCACAATCTCCATTTTACACCTAAATACCCATGATCTACACTATGACCATCAGACTTGTCACGAGTACCGAGCCCCTAAGTATTTCATTTCTCATGTGTCCAAGTCCGACCGATTGTTGTGTAATACTTAGCCTATTTTTGATCGTTCGCAATTGCGGATTCGTGAGTTTCTGGGTTTACGGGTTCACAAAAAACCTCAAGTTCAAATTGCTCTCGTCTATTCCCGCCATCTTTGTGCTTTTCACAATACACATTTAGTATGGTTTAATGCTAATAACTGATCATGCAGGCTCCGTAAAGATCGCTAGTATTAAGCGAAGGGATCAAGGATATTTTTCATTAAATCAGATTAAAGCACGTTTTTCCAAGGGTTATATTATTGTTATATCTCAGAAACATTTCATTTCAAGTTATTATCTAGTTGAAAGAACACTCTCATCAACTTATGTCAACATCAACCAGACAACATTTCTATGGTGATACTTTGAACATTTTTGGTTGATGAAGACGAAACCTTTCAGTGATCCAGAGCATACTCGTATTAATCGTAGCCTCTTGCACACAAAGATATAATCTGGACATCTAGAATTTCTCGCACAGGGTGTGTCCCTAAGGTATTCGAATGTAAAGAGTTGGTTGCATGGTGCATTGAGAAATACGTACCAAGTCAGTGAATCATACAACTCCAGGATTGTTCCCCCATCTCTCTTTCACCACAAGTGTTTCATAAGATGTTGAAGCTCCCTGAGCCAACACTTACCTTCAAAGGAGAGGATTGCATAGATTTTTTGAAAAAACATGGCAACGACTTGGATCTATTGCCCGAGTTCTTGGATAATTCTGCGACTGTCCTAGAAGACATAACCAAGATAAGGTCGACTTGTTTAAAAACCCCTTTTGGGAAATTGCTTGGTTATTTACCAGGATGATAGGCCAAGAAAGCACCACCACCATTTCCCGCATGATTCTTTATATTTTATATTTTACAGTTAAAGAGAAAGCTATTTTCGATTGGGGAAAACTGATTTCCATTGAAATCTCCTCCCAATTGTCACATTACAAAAGGGACAATAAATTCTTTATGACTTCTGATTTGGTATTTGCGATAACATATTGCTGTTAGTTTCCAAAATTGACTTTCTGTAAGAGAGTGAACTGTGAAGTTGATCCAGTCACCTTCTGGTATCAAGAATTGTGGAGACACAAGACTTCTTTGCATTTTTATGAAGTTTACAATGATTTCATTTCAGATTTTAAGGGACCATTGTTTGGTAAAAATACCCCCAGGATATCAAACCATGCAATTAAAATCTTGAAGAGAAAGGGGATCTTTTGTTCCAAGGAGAATCACAGTGTTATCATGATCTGTGATTCACAGGGATCATAGTGTTATCAGGATCTTCTGTTCCAAGGATAATCCCTCTTTTCTTCCATACCATGTATATGATAAAATGTTTATTTCGGAAGTAGCAAGGCAATATAATTTCTGGTTTCTCTTTTTCCACGAGAAACGGAAAAATCAATTCATACCCTTGCCTTCGAAAATTGGAGACTTTATATTCAGGAATATAAACAAAATTGATGAATTTGAGAATCACTTTCACAATGTAAATATGAAGTATGCTAAACGGATAAAGCAGTTTGACCCTAACACAATTTTTGTGGAACATATGTTGTCTATATGATTCAAAAATTCATTCATTCATACCATTTTGAGTGAAGAAGAAGATAATAACTTAGGTGCTCCTACTCACAATGTTGGTGACTTGGAAATAATACTTAGTACTAATGAGTTTTACAAGAAGAAAGGAAAGGGTCCCAGTGAGAAGAGCACCTAGTCTCCAGTTGTTACCCCCAAAACTACCACATCTCAGAGAAATGCTCCAATGGCCCACCCAACCAGGAAATTTACCAACAATAGTTCAAGCGACCGAGGAGAAAAGAATCCCCCCTCAACAAAATTGAGAGCTCACACAAGCTCCCTCTGAGAAAGAAGAGGAAGAACATTGTGCAAGAGGAAGCATACCATCACATAGAAAATGACATCAATGACTTCTTTGTTGAATATATGGATCTCGAGGAGGATATCGAGAAATCGTTTCCCATAATTGATTAGCTGGGAAACACGACCGATCAAAATTCATCATTAGATATCATTGAGAATGAGAATTTCAGTGAAGAGGAGTCATTCACTTTCCAAAGCACGATATTCGACAATGAATCTAGGAATTTGATTTTTGAAAAATGTGATATGAAAAATAATAAAGGAAAATCTCATTCAGAGGTTGACCTAAAGGATTTGCGGCCTTCCCAAATTTCCAAAATTCACAGAGTGACCGGAGATGCTCTCGATGATTCCATTGGTGGTTTAGAAGTAGAAAACACGAAGTTGAGAGAAAGGATCAAAGAACTAGAAGATGCCTTAATGCCTCTTCCACTTCTTGCCAATCCTTGGTCAATAGTCAGACCCACCACACCCACTATTAAATTTAAAGGATCTTCAAGACTAATTACATCATCCAGGATCTATGTAGAAAGAAATATTAAGAAAAGAATGGCATTGATCACAAAGGCATGGGAGGTTTCGAAAAACATTGCTTCTTTTGGTTCGAGGGTGCATGCCTTCCATGAATATTTGCAGGCTGATCTGAAGAACGAAGAAGGTTTTTACCTTGATGTTGTATTACCCTTTGGAAACAAAGTCTCCAACATGACGAAACTAAGGAGAAGAGAGGAGGATCTTCCCTCCCCAAGTCGGATAAAACAATTTAATGCGTGTTGGAAGGAAAATATTAAAAATTTGAATAATATTGTTCAAGCATGTAGCCAAGTTATATCAAAGAGGGAATAACTGTTCAAAATGCTTACAGAGATAGACCTAGATGGAATTACTAACAAAGTAGAAGACCCCAAATTAATCCTCAACTCAATGTTCCTAACAAAGCAACAATTTGACAAACAAGTTGAGATTTTTAAAGGGTTATTAGTTGAAAAGTTTTATGGTATACTTGAATATAATGAAGATGACATAAACAATTGGCTAGTGGACTACTCCTTGAAGAATCAAGATATTGAAGAAGCATTACATGGTATTTCCCTTGATTTCAGAGACTTGGAGGGCGATCTATTCAACATCAAAATCCGACATGAGATAAACGTGGCACCAATGAAAAATTATATTGAAGAATGGTTCAAGAAAGCAATTGATAAATTGACCAACGAGAGGCAAGAAATAGTTGAGATGGTTCCTGTAACTGTTAATGAAAACAATAAAAGGACATCAGAAAGCAAGTAAAGACACAAGAGACCATCATAGTAAGGTTATGCTGATCACATCTTTCTTTCTTTATTAGTTCCTTCATCCATTTACTCCTCTTCTTTGACTAGAAAGGTTTAACTGAAGTTTGATAACTTCTCTTTTCTTCTTTCCAGGTCTTGTTGTTCTTTTACCACCCATCATCCTCTTTCTACAAGCTTAATTCTTGTTTATATTTGCTTTATGGTCCGCAAGAGTCCCAATCCCAATCCTTAGGACAAATGCATTTTAAATTTCGAAGAATATGTAACATACTACATATTTTTTAGAAATTTCAAGAGAGCTATTTCGGGATTAGTTTCGACTGTGCTTTGTAACTCTGAGTTTTGAGTATAAAGTATTTGAGATTGATCTAACATTATCTTTATTTGAGCTGCCCATGTTTTCACTCTGTTAAAGTTCTCTTATGCATGCAGATCAATTTCTTTTTATTTTATGTGATCATAAATCTTTAGTTTAACTATGATGGATGTGAGGAAATTTTGCTTATATGTTGTAAATGTATGAAGTGTCTGGTTCCTGGTCATTTCTCAGGAACTTTATCTGAATAGAAAACAAAAAAGTTTCCTTTTATTTTTCTTGCAACCTTTATATTTCTTTGATTACCACGACAAACTTGTGAAAAGTCCCATATTCCGAAAATCTACAGCCATAAGAAAATCTTAAAGAGTACCACCTCTATAAAAACGCAGGGGGATTTACATCATCGCGGGGTTGTTGTTTCGGTCCTAACGGATTCAAGTGTCAACAAACATATGCCCCTAATGTGTTAGGTCATAAAAGGAATCGATGGTTTAAACACATTACAATAGTGTCGATGTGAGGCAGCGCGGGGAGAGAACAAAGGAGGTTCATAAGTCAAAGAAGTCCTATAATCAAACACCAAGGATGAGAAAATAAATAGACCATACCTTAGGTAGACATACTCAAACTCTGAATGAGTATGGTCTCCAAACAATACACTACAAATCTATAATATGAAATGCTAGATCATCGACACAAATGAATAAATAGTAGACCCATGTCATCAATAAGACTGTAGCCACGAGACAATACAATGTGTATCTACATCATGAACATAATCATAGCGATCAACAAATATAATGTGGATCTATGACACAACATATAGATATCAGGAAGAAAATGAGCATTGAGGAAATTCCCCCCAAAGTCTTCAAAGTAATGATATACAAGTGATATACTCCATCGCAAGTTGGGTGGGGTTGATGTAAAGGAATGATGTGGCCTTGTTATTGCGCAATTTGTACTTTGATCAAGGGAAAGGGTAATGGAGAGAAAATTGGTGTAACTTGAGGTTATCCTATCACTGTCACCTCAATAAGATTCCTCTTTCTATTTAGGGTTGTAGGTCCAAGGGAGACATCCCCGATGACTTGGGTGTTTGAGAAGGCAAGGTCAAACTGGATATTAAAATATCCCCTCTCACAAGTCATCATTGATCAGAAAGTCCCGGGGTTATACCTAATGAAGTGATAATATATCAAGGTGTACCTACCCGGAACAAAGCAACAAGAAACTATATATATTGCAAGCACAACTTGCGGTTAGCACTTCATAAAACCACAAACTCTCTCAATAAAAGAAATTGGTTGATAATGATGAAGTAAACAAAAAATTATAACAACAATATTATGAAATAATACTTCATAATGATTTCCTTAGCATAGCTTCAAAATGACCAAGAATAATCAACCATTAACATCATAATACTAGAATTCGTCAGAAGCAAGTAAGGTAATGCATTTATCAACTTTTTCAATTGCTTTTAGAAGCTTTTAATGCTGCAAAATGTGGTTGTAGATTTCTTTAGTAACAACAACAATAAAGTTAGTAGGTCAGGCTATTCTAATGTTATAAATGGTTAGTAGGAAGCTCAAGGTGTAGGTTTTGATGGTTGTTTTGATCAATCACTCGATAAGAAGTCTTAGACTAGTGTCTTTAGGGTAAATGGAGTCAATAATATGGCAACAAATGTTGAAGGAAAATGATGATAGTAGGAGAGTCAAAGAGAAGAGAGATTGATAGTTGGAGTGTTGGTAACCCAAGTCTTCAACTATCAAACCCTACGGGAAACTTGCTACTAAGGTGTAGGTGACCCTAGGCCTTAGTAGATTTTCCTCCCTCTTTAACTCAATGATGAAGCAAAAAACAACTAATATGAAGTAGTGAGTGTTGGGGTGTTGCAATGGCAAGGCCCTCAACAATAGCTTCAAGGAAATCGACTTCTTGGCAAAATCTAGTAGGTGAAGGCTTTTAAATCTAGGACAATAACATGTGCTAGACTTCATAGGGTTTTAAACAAGAAATTCATAATATTAATGTAAAATGCAAGATAACATAACTATAACCATTCAATTAAGAAGAATTGCAGAAATTTAAATTACATACATCGAGAATCATCAAGCAAAACCCTAGTTGAACACTTCCACCAAGAAACTTGCCAAAATACTCCAAAATTTAGCCTTCCTCAACAAGTGCGCCTAAAATTTCAGCCAAGTAACCTTA
>SNQJ01S0061587.1:45301-57170 GCA_010110895.2 Picea sitchensis | reverse complement strand
TTTAGGGTAAATGGAGTCAATAATATGGCAACAAATGTTGAAGGAAAATGATGATAGTAGGAGAGTCAAAGAGAAGAGAGATTGATAGTTGGAGTGTTGGTAACCCAAGTCTTCAACTATCAAACCCTACGGGAAACTTGCTACTAAGGTGTAGGTGACCCTAGGCCTTAGTAGATTTTCCTCCCTCTTTAACTCAATGATGAAGCAAAAAACAACTAATATGAAGTAGTGAGTGTTGGGGTGTTGCAATGGCAAGGCCCTCAACAATAGCTTCAAGGAAATCGACTTCTTGGCAAAATCTAGTAGGTGAAGGCTTTTAAATCTAGGACAATAACATGTGCTAGACTTCATAGGGTTTTAAACAAGAAATTCATAATATTAATGTAAAATGCAAGATAACATAACTATAACCATTCAATTAAGAAGAATTGCAGAAATTTAAATTACATACATCGAGAATCATCAAGCAAAACCCTAGTTGAACACTTCCACCAAGAAACTTGCCAAAATACTCCAAAATTTAGCCTTCCTCAACAAGTGCGCCTAAAATTTCAGCCAAGTAACCTTATATAGGGTGAAAATTTCATCCCTCACAAGTGTGAGTGAAAGATGATGAATAATAAAAGGGTTAAAACCCTTATTTATACAATATCAATGACTAGAATTAGTTCCAAAAAGGCCGACATGGCCAGTTACATGTAATATCCAATGTTTACATTAAATGTCATAATAAAACCCTAAATCAAGCTGTAAAGATGATGTCATGTCCTTTTAGGGTGACATTAGGCCTTCTTAGGGCAACGTTGCCCCCTAAGAGCAAAACGTTAGGCCTCCTTGGGCCTTTGGATCCTGCCACACATGCCACTTGGCACACAACTGCCTCCAATGTGTCCAAAACGTTGGGTGACATCATGGGTCACATAGGTGACATCATGGGCCTTCCATGGACTACATCATGGTGAGAAGGGCAAGGCCCCCCTAGGTCCAGGCCTGTCAGGATGTCCTTGGTGGAACATCCTTCTTTCTCTCCGGTGAAAACCCCTGATCTGTCTCTACCCTTGGATGGGGTGTTAGCATCCATTTAGTGGGATTTTATCCCTATGGAGGTTTGAACTAATCATCTCCCCATATGTACTTGTCCATTGGGCATGGCTGATCCAAAATCAGATCCAGAAGCCTGACAGGGCTAAAAAAAGGCTCAAAAATGAAAGTGCTCGGAATCTGACGAAACCAACACCATTGCGTCCATCTCGTCTTCCTGATTTCGGCCATATATTTACTTCATCAAACGGGCTTCGTATGCGAAAGATATCACATTTTGTCCGAAAACCCAAATAAGCAAAAAAAAATGGATGACTGTACAATCCATACAGTGCCACGTGGCAGGCTGACTGTACAGGGCTTACGGTCATACAGATGATGTGGAAACTCCTGGAGATGACATGTGGCAGGTGACAGGGAGTATGAAAGGTACATTTGGACCAGTCAGAGGGTGACACGTGTCACCACTCTAAGGGTGACACGTGGCACGGGCTGACGTGGCAGGGATGACGTCAGCAGGCTGACAGGGAAGGTACGGTGATAGGTGGCAGAGTACGTGGCAGGCACATGGAAGAATCAAAGATTGATAGGTGGCAGTTTTTGATTGGTTGGAGAGGTGCCACATGGCCCAGTCATGGGCTGCCACGTGGCACCCTGTGGTTGGCTCGTGATTTATGTAAAATTATATGGTTTCCACCGGGGTCGAACCCCCGACCTCTCCTCTGGGCTACGGACTGGCAGGACCGAGCTAACCACTCGCTCCATTGGTAGTTCTTAACATATATGTGGCAAAGTATTTATTTAAGTTTGGTTAAATGTGTATATGGGGGCAGAAAGGGCTGGGGCTTAGCCCCAGCCCGTGGTCGATTCACACGCCATAGGACCAAACGACATAGTGCGAGAGTTTGGATAGGGCCTAGCCCTTGGACCCCGTGCCATCATGTAACCACTGCCAACGGAACCAGGCCTATCCACCATTTTGGGCGTGGGGGTTAATCTGTTAAGCCAACGGTTCTATTCACATGCCCGATGACTAGGAGCCAGCCCGGACAGGGGGGCCAACACGCAACAGGAGGAGTGCCCGGCCACATGGCCACCTCCCATATGACCAAGGGCGCGCAAGTTTAGGATTTGCACCCAAATTTATACAAAAAGTGGGTTTTTGTTATATAGTTCTGATTTTCTATTTGATTTCAGTTTGTTATTAATGGATTTTGGTCATTTTTGGGAGATATTGGGCATTTTTGGAGGCCAAATTTTGGGAGGAAGTTGGGGATGGATAACCAACTTCAGATCTATAAAAACCAGGCCTATTTGAGGCCATGGAGGATAGTCAGAGTAGAGTTATGCTGAAGGGAAGCCAAGCCAAAGCCATTTTTATGCAGGGAAGCTATTGAGGAGCAGACGCTTGCGGGTCATTTCTGGGAGCTTCAGACGTCCGTTTTGCGTGCCGTTTTCTTTGTAGGGTTCTAGAGATCTGGAAGAACATGAAAAGATCAGTCTTGTAGCCAATTGGCACTACTGTGATGTACGTTTGAGATTTTGAACATAAATAAAGAAGCCTCCCCCACAGAGACAAAGGCCCAGAGACGTAGGCAACATTGTGCCGAACTCCGTTATCAATTCTCGTGTTATGGTTTGCTATTTATTACTTAATTTATGGTTTGGGGGCCCATGGGTAAGTGTGTTTTTTTATTTTTTTTCATATTTCCATTTTTTATTTTTATTTCTGGCATATATGATTTTTTTGGTGGGTGCATACTGACACAATTTCGTATTTTGCAGATGTAGGACTGTAGCGTCTAGAGGGATGGGCCCGAGATAGTCGTCAATGCACCGAAAAGGAGTCATTGGGAGGGAAAGGAGGTGGTAACAATGAATAATTACAACAGGTGCGTCACAACTTGGAGGGGATGACCATGGGGGTCCCCCCCATATTGGAGGATGAGATGCCACCACACTTGCGACAACACGCAGAGGGTGTTTCCTGCTTCTTCCCTTGACTTCTCCTAAAGGTGGATAGAGATATTTTGTGCTACCATGGTGGTCAACATGAAGACTAACTATCCAATGATACCTATTTTAAGGGGCTAGTTGACTCTGTCAACTAGACCCGACAATCGACTAAGAATTAGTAGGTCGATTGTCGAAGTTGGAAGTAAAAGTTAGTCGAAGTGTCTGTTAAACCAACCGACCCAGACAATTAAGTAGTTAGAACTGCTTGGTAACTGGATCCATATGTATAAATATATGATCGTGTATCAAGGATAGTGTCTCTTTTATGTTGTATTGACACATATATAATAAAGTACTGATTCTTGGGCTTCCACTACTTTGTGTAGCTTATGGACGTATGCATGTAATCTCTATGCTTTTCTTTCTTATGTGATGGACTAGTGGTAAAATTCCCTACTTTTCCCTAGATTATAACATTTGTTCCATTGCCAGTAGTTCTAAACCTGGGCATGCAGAAGATCACATAGATGATAACTTTATAAGACATACGCGAATGGTGGGAGTGAAAAATTGAAAACTACATCAAGAACTACCCAAGAAGGAACAACCTCACACTAGCAGAATCAAGATCACATTTTTTCTCAGAGACTCACGAACAATTTTTGGAGGCTATCCCATAATCCATATTTGAGTACATTAACAGATTCAGTAATGCATAAATTGACACCCGACGAAAAAATTAACGCTCAAGCTCACAAACGGTGGAAGAACAAACTTGCATGAGTGGGTTGAAATAATTTCCAAAGATTATATAAAAGAACAAGCTATTGAGGATCGAACTTCCCTCGATGCAGTAAAAGATAAATTCTACATGGAACTGCATGACAAATTTTTGTGCACCATCCCAGGACTGCTCCATAAATTTCTGCTCGACAAAGGAGTCGACGACATTATTGAGAATAACCTTGACTAGGTACACCACTATGAAATAGTAAATGGGAAGAGGAATATGAGAAGTGGGAAGAATTCCAAGAAGCAAAGTGCAAAGATACAAAAGAAGCCCTGGACTACTTTCGGAACCAATAAATATGGCCATCCCCACTGACTTTGAGTAAGTTGGGGTGACGATCAGGGGTCGGTTGATTTGTGAGATGCCATAAGAAAAAGAAGAGCATACCAGTGTTCGTTCGACTGAAGCATAAATGTCTTCGAGAGGAAAGCAAATATACAAGCAAACAACCGACATTCAAAAATTGGAGCGAGACAAGAGGTAAAAGAAAAGAGAGGAGATCCATAATATATGGAACAATCAAAATTCGAATAGAAAAATAGTTAGGGGGGATCAACTTGATAGAGTGCATGAGCAATCTGAGTCTGAAAATAATTTACCGGATTCGACAATAATAACAGTTGTGACGACCCTCGATAAAAATGATGAAGCACAGTTGATAGAGGTTAGCATGGGCGTCCATCAAATTGAATACCAGCCTGAGAGCATGGATTATGAAGACAAAATACCAATAGTATGTACTCATCTTGTTCAAGTAACTAGCCCTCAAATCAAAGAATGCCTACAACAGAGGTGTCAAATCAATGAACAATCTGCAAGGCTTTGGTATAGGACCGACGAGCATGTGAATGTACGTGATATTCTCATAGTCGAGCCATAAATAAACCTAAACTAAGTCTATAATATGCTCATCCACATCAAGGATCTCCCAGAATTGACCCCCCTGCCAGATCTCATATCCAAGGAACATAATAATCTAGTACAATACAACCATGAACCAACACATTCGTTGGAGCGACGTATCGCCGAGTATAAAGATCAAAGTTGTCAAACTGAAGAAGCAACTCTCAAAATAAATAAGGAACAATTACTTCTCACATACCATCGTCAGAAAACTGACCAATAGACGAGTCAACACAACAACAACCGACTAAAAGTCCAACATCCCAGTTGAAAGTCGTAACAAATCAAACATCACAAAAGTCTGTTGTTTTTAAAAAGAAAACAACAATGAGACTCAATAATTTTCCNTCAGAAAACTGACCAATAGACGAGTCAACACAACAACAACCGACTAAAAGTCCAACATCCCAGTTGAAAGTCGTAACAAATCAAACATCACAAAAGTCTGTTGTTTTTAAAAAGAAAACAACAATGAGACTCAATAATTTTCCCATTTATGAAGGAGATGAGGATCCAAAAAGACATTGGTTTGTATGTGAAAGATTATGGGATGCAACAGACATCACAAATGAAGATAAACAAATGGCACAATTTGGTGCAACCTTTCGATGTCGCGCTTTTACATGGTTTATAATTACACAGAGAATCAAAATCAGTCCAAAGCAGACATACAAAACTTCTTATCATTCTTCAAAGCTTAAGATGTTACACACCTAGCTGCACAAAAAACTTAAAGAGATAAAGAAAAAACTAGGAGAGTCGGTTTGTGAATAGGAAAAAATATTTAAAGACCTCCTCATCCAAATATCATCGACCATTGATCAAAATTTACTAGTACAATGGTATGTAGCCGGATTACTCCAACGAATTTGAATGCCACTATGCCTCTATGAGATACGCACATGTGAAGATTCCCTATAGAAATCACAACACATTGAATCATACGACAACGACTTGTCGACTCTATCGATGATATAAAAATGCCAGAGGAAAAACTAGAACAATTAGAACAGACTACAAAAAACTTGTCTTTAAGAATCAATGAAATGTGGTCTGTATACTATGAAGACGGTCACACAAAAGACACTTGTAGTCTCAATGACGACGATACAAGAGTATCAAATGTGTGACAAGTGCAAGCTGAGACATACTACAATATATGAGAAACTTTGACCGACCATTCGGTGCAAGACTACCTGCATAACTTGAAAAACACCAAGTGGTGCCATATTTGTGAATCTCATAGCCATAGAACATTTGAATGTCGATTAAACACACGAAATAGGACAAATGTACACACAATATACCATACGAAAACAACTGACCATAATAATAACTATGGAATAAGAAACGACTACTATGGTCAAGGTCGAGGAGGCCACAATTGAAGCGGTTTCCAAGGTCGTGGTCGAGGTCGAGGCCAAGGTCGACCTTACTATTTCAACTGCTAGAATGAAGACCACATTAGCCTTTATCGCCCAATAAAATATCGAGTCAACTTAAAATTTTGCAATATATGCAGGGTTGGCGATCACTCACTCGAGGATTGCCCGATAGTACTTGATAAAATAATGAATAAAAATACTGTGAACTTACTCCACATAGTTCCAAAACAAGAAATATTAAATTCAAAGAACCTACATGTTGTCACAATATCAGGAGTAGGATGAGATATCAATACAACTTCATCACAAAATCAATAAATCGAGAATTCCATCCCATTCCCAAATCCTAACAAAGAAGAATAGATCATGGGGGAAACACTCAAGTTCTTTAAAAATACTAATCAATAAAACCAAGGAAACAAATTGAAACTATAGTACAAGAATTCCTCCAACTCTTAAAAGAAAAACACTCAGTCGGTCGACTACTGAACCTGCTTAACATCCTATGGGGATATAAAGAAGGACAAAGAACATCCAAAGTTGTGAGACAACAATCATATAAGTATAAAGATTATGACCTAAAGGTCGAATTGAAAATCCACGGGGAAATGATTGAACATGTAGTCATCGATTTCAGATCACAAGTAAATATCCTTCCTCGAGAGACATGGATACAATTGGCTCAACCTTCATTAAATCTGACATTGAACTACCTCAAAATTGTTGATCATAGATTAATAGAACCCATCGACATACTCAGAAATGTGGAAACAAAAATTATGGGTATACCGATGACAATCGATTTTGAGGTAATCGACTTGGTCGAAGGAATGTCTGCTTAATTAGCTCTTGTTGGTTGGCCATGGCGATGACAAATTAAAGCCAATATATCCCTTTAAAATGACAAAATTAAGTTAAAAGGGAGTGGAAGAAAAATAATAATCCCCCTAGACCCTAAATAAGGGTGTTATCCGACTAATTGGTAAGTGAGGACACAAACATATCTCCCTAGTTTCACCCGAAACTAGAACAAAACAAGACAGAATATAAAACTTCCCCTAAGTTTTAATTATCAAGCATACCAACTAACAAGGATAAATAACATACCTTTTAAACGTCATTTGTCCTCGCTAGTGTCGTCCTCACTCCGTCATAAGGCTTATGGGATGTTGAACCTGTAAAAAGACACAAGCCAACGAAGTGAAAGCAATAACGTATACTCAACAAAACTTATGCATGTGATCAAGGAGTCATACAATAAAATAAGACCAATTTTATGGGAAAGAAACATATCATTGTATGAAAGAATGTGGAAGAAATATACAACCAGATAACTTGATGTTGTCAGGGTCCTTCTGTTAGCACATATCATGGCTAAAGGGGTGTTTTTCCCTTAGATAATGGCACCTTGGTCAAATATGCATGAAAGGGGGATAAAAAACCTACTTTTCCCTTTTTATCCTAAGTTTAGTGCTCGAGCGCATTGTGCTAAGGGGCATGTAGATCTAGGTGGCCTAGATCTGCGCGCTCAGATCTATGACGCACAATCTATATTAGACCCCCTTGACCTTCTGTCTTTAACAAGGGGGGGTCCGAGTAGGCGGTTTTCTGGCGCGGGCCCCGTAATATCATGTCACCTCCTCATTAACTCAGACCCCCCACGCAAAACCTCTTACCGCCTACCCCCCCTCCAAGCAGACCGCTTCACTGCCCCCCGCTTACCGCCTGCTCTTCTGCCAACACCTGTCCTCCACTCACTAATCTCTCTGCCTATCACATCTCCCTTTTCCCTATGCCAATTGTCATCTCCTGCCATGTGTCTCCCACTCCCGCTTCATGTCACATCTTCCTTTTCACTTCCTCCTCTTGCTTCTCGACACCTGTCTCCTAGGTCACCTTCAACTATGTAGTTGTTGTCCCCATTGCGCCCACCACCATAGCCCCCCCTCTGCCTCCACGTCATCTTCCCGTGCCATATCACCTCCATCCCATTGCACCTCAGCGCCCGTGTTCTGACGCCCACGCTTTCTCACTCACCTCTCCGCTATCGCATCCTTCCACCAGGTCACCGAGAATTCTTGTAGCCTGTTGAGCTTGCACCAATCACCTCACTAGATCCTCCTTGTCAGCCTCCATGTTTGCTTGCCGTCTTCCTGGTTAGAATCCAACAAAGCTCATGTGGCAGATATTCACAGGGTGCGGTCAGTGTGTTTTCACATGCCAGGTTGACTCTACCCACTTCGATCCCGATGAAGCAATTAATGAAAACAAGGAAGGTGGTTGAGACATCGTCTCCTTCCACAAATAGAAGGCTAGAAAGGGACAAATCGTGGAAGAAAGTTGTCAGTACAGTCTGACCAGAGATCACATCTGACAAAGAAATGCATGGGTAGACAGATAAAAGACTCCAGACACAGTCTACCAGAAGATCGCGTGCATGTTCAGCCTGACAGGAGGCTTGCCAACTCAAAGCTTTGACTGCAATGGTGATAGTTCTGAGTATATGTAGGCATTTTTTCCATTTTTTTAGTGTCGATGGTTGAGCTAGGCTCCCATATTATAAAGTTTTGATGAAGCTCTTGTTCTTTTGGTTATGTATCTGCATTTGAGACTTCTTGTTTAATGAAAGTCAGTTTCCTTTTCATTTCTCTATAACAGCTGTGTTAAAACACTCACACATGGATGATCCAGTCGAGGGTAGCTATGTTGTTGTGATGTAGGTTTGATCACAGTGGTGTCTTGACCAGTTTTAATCAATTTCCTGTGTCATGTTTTCCCTTGTCACACTGAATGGCTCGGGCATGAATGATCCAGTGGAGTTGTTGCATTTGCAGGATAATGGAGGTTTGATTATTCTGTTGCTGTAACTATGTTTCTTGCACCATACTTAAGTGTCTGAAGCTTGAGCTCAAGATCACTCTTGAGTTCTAGTTTTTCCTCTTTGAGTTGTTGGAAGGCCTGATGCCCATAACAGTCTTGTTCATCTTTCTCACCAAGTCTTCCCTCTACTCACACTTAAGCTCAACTTACTGATTGAAGTGGAATCAAGACCTCACCTACTTGTGCATGACGACCCAATTTTCTGAGTTAAAATGATATTATCCCGAGTCTACGCCCATTCAACCTCTTTAAACTTATTCATTGTGACATATAAACTGATGGGTACCGGGCTTACCTCTTTTGTAATCAGGAGGTGACTTCTGGTGCTAACATTTTTGGCACCATTGCCGGGGACGGATTGAAGATTTTTCCTAGGATAGAACAACAACAAGCTTCTTATTCTAAAGGTGCATCTGATATCATAACCATTGAATATTACAACCTACACCTGGTGACTCCATTGATGCGAATCCACTGTTTCAGCCGTGGCTTCCAGAGGTAGACACATGAGGTATACCCATAAACTGCCTCTAGCAACACCTGAAGCTGACCCAGAGAAAATTATCAGAAGATGAAAGATCCTCCAGGAAGGTACTTTAGTTGTTGAACCAGGTATTTCTGATGATTTTCACCATCCTCCTATAGAAACTCCAATATTTTCTTCTCATTCTCCTGTTATACCATCTGCTAGAGTTTCATGAAGTTTAAAGTTTAGGAGTGTTCCTGTTGATTTCTCCCCTCTTGGTCTTGGATTGGAAGGAGAAACCTTTGTCACTCCTATCTCCCATGGAGTTGTACCATGGTTTAAAACCAGGACCTCAGAAGATTTTAAAACCAGGACCTTAGAAATCTCGGTTCCTTCGAGCCCTGTGGCCTTTTCTCCAGATCCTCAGTCGTTTCCCTTTGCTCCCTAAAACGCAGTTCCAGGCTCCCCTGTTTGAACTCCATCCCCTCCTAGTTCTCCTCCAGTTCACATCCCAATGGCAGGTGCTAATCCCCCTAGGAACATAATGGATGCCACAGTGGCTACACGATATGCCCCTCTAATCTTAACTCAACCAATGAATGCTCTCCCGGCTGGAGATTACCTAAAATACATGCCCAAATTCACAGAAGAGGAAGACATAACTGCTGAATAACACCTTGCCACCTTCTACAACTATGCAAACAATCTAAATATTGAAAACGAGGATGTGTGGATGAGAGTCTTTGTCCAGAGCCTTGATGGCGAGTCTAGGAAATGGTTTAGGGGATTGACCCCTGGATTCATTGTTGGGATTGAGGCTTTAGACGATGCTTTCTTGAGACAATGGGGGGATAAAAAGGACTTTATGTATTATATCACAGACTTCGGGTCTCTAAAGAGAAAAGAGGGAGAATATGTCTCTTAATTCTCCAAAAGATTCAACAAAATGTACAATAAGATCCCTGTTGAGATAAAGGCTACATAAGACTCTGCTAAAATTACTTATGCTAGTGATTTTGACCCTAATTTCTGCCTCCTGTTAAGAGAGAGAAGAGATACTTCTTTGGCTCATATGCAAGATGCAGCCCTAGAAGTAGAGTCCAACGTATTGGCAGTTGACAGACTTAGGAATAAAGCTGATAGACACAAAGGAAGGGGGAGATCTGAAGCCTCAACCTTCGGTTCCTCTGCATCCCACCCTCAAGTAGATGAATTGACCAAGCTGGTAAAATCTCTTTCTATAGAAATGGAGAAGATGAAATTCAAAGGGAAGCAAAGTCATAAGAGTGCCCAAAATGCTGATAATAGAGGAAAATTCCAGAGACCAAATAATGTTAATATTATGGTAGTTGCGGGAGGTATTTACCTCTACATGTGAACCTGACGAGAATAGAAGACTCTGGAAAGCAAGAGAAACCCTAATGAGTTGGCTAATAACCCTAGAAGCCTTGTCGGCTCAAGAAGATAATTTATATTAGGCTATTAGCCTCCAAGAGAAGAAGTCAGCCAGAATTAATAATAATATACTGAACATACACATACACAGAAGGAGAATTCGGCCCCAGCAAACTGGCAGGATTACTATAAATACAAGGCGCTAGTTCTCATTTGTAGCATCTCAGAATTACAGTTTCTGAGTTGGTGCGCACTGTAGTTGCAGTCTGGTGCGCAGGTTTGGACGAGGGTTTCAGGTGCAGCTGCAACAGCAGCTAGTTCTCAGTATTGGCTTGAATATCTCTTGGCTAGGGTTTGGACTATCTGATCAGATTTTTGTGATGCGCTATCCTTGGGGATTGATGCGCTACTCTTTGTTTGTCTATCTAGCCTAGGGTTTGTTTTCAGAGGAATTTCTTAGTCAAGGTTAAGGTGCGCGGAGGGAGGCTTCGGCCTGTGGTTGGGTGACGAGGGTATCGTCAATGGTAAAACGAGCACACCATCTTCTATATTATAATAGGTTATGGGCCCACACCCCTTCAGTCAACCTAAAACACTGGAAGGAAACATAGCCGCTAGATATTGAGCTCGTTGAGGAACTGCCACTAGGGTTACTAGCAAAAGAAACTTCCAAAAGAACTGCAACTAGGGTTACTAGTAGAAGCAGTTGCAGAAACCTTAAACCTCTTGTCGAGGCACCTTAAGTGACGAGATTGACCCAATCTCTGGATAGATCAGTGCACCCTAGCCCAACACATCTCCTGGTACACTCAGAAGGCCAAGACGTGAAGTTTGGATTTCTGGTCAAATCTAGGGTTTGACCAAGTCAAGCAAGCCATGATGAGCTCTATGAAGTCTGAGAACAAGTTAGATGGAGCTTCTAACTTTAGAGCATGGAAGACAAGGATTGATCTCATCCTTGCCAAGAATAAAGTGTTGGATATCATGAAAGGAAAGATCGTGAAGCCAAAGTTTGAAGAAGGAGAAGAGAAGGAACCGCAAAACATTGTAGCT
>SNQJ01S0061587.1:15390-41518 GCA_010110895.2 Picea sitchensis | reverse complement strand
CCGAAAAGCAAGAGAAACCCTAATGAGTTGGCTAATAACCCTAGAAGCCTTGTCGGCTCAAGAAGATAATTTATATTAGGCTATTAGCCTCCAAGAGAAGAAGTCGACCAAAATTAATAATAATATACTGAATAGACACATACACAGAAGGAGAAGTCGGCCCCAACAAACTGGTAGAATTACTATAAATACAGGGCACCAGTTCTCATTTGTAACATCTCAGAATTGCATTTTCTCAGTTGGTGCGCACTACAGTTGCAGTCTGGTGCGCAGGTTTGGAGGAGGGTTGCAGGTGCAGTAGCAATAGCATCTAGTTCTCAGTATTGGCTTGAATTTCTCTTGGCTAGGGTTTGGACTATCTGATCATCTTTTTGTGATGCGCTATCCTTGGGGATTGATGCACTACTCTTTGTTTGGCTATCTAGCCTAGGGTTTGTTTCCGAAGGAATTTCTCAGTCAAGGTTAAGGTGCTCGTAGGGGGGCTTCAACCTGTGGTTGGGTGATGAGGGTATCGTCAATGGTAAAATGGGCACACCATATTCTATATTCTAACAAATAATACCCCTCAGATACTCCCAAGAGAGCCTCTAAATAGAGATAGGGATGATCAGAAAATCCAAGTCCCTCTCCAAAATATCCTCATTGCTGATGAGGAAGGGGAGGAAGAAGAGATTGATCCTGAAATCCATTGTCTTGGAGACACCTCCCCATTTCCCCATTTGATCCAATATGCATACGAGGAGTCCCTCATGGACAGCCAAATAAATGAGTTGAGTAAAGGGGAGAAGACCAATAGTAGTCCCAATAAATATAACCTTAGGTCTAAGAATAAATAAGGGAAGTCTGACATCCCTGATCAGCCTTCCAGAGTAGAGAATCCTGCTAAATACGTAGCAAACAACAACAAGGAAAAGAAAACACAGAACCCCTCACCAATAGCCAAAGGTATTGTCCCAAAAGTGAGAGAAATTCTGAAGCCCCCCTCCTATTTCAACATTGAGCATTAAATTCAAAAGATTAGGATCCATGTACGCCATTTAGAGCTAGTCAAGCATGAAGATTTCAAAAGGTCCCTCTCTAAGCTGTTGCAGTCTGAGCCATCATCTCATTCCACAGACTCAGTAAACCTCCAAGATGAAAAGCCAACAATAATCTTAGGTCCTTTGATAGAAGATAGAGATGATTCATTCCATCCCTTCTATACATCTCTGAACATACATGACAAGGTGTTGCATAATTGTTTGATGGACTTAGGGGCATCTCATAATCTCATGCCCAAAACTGTCATGGATGAACTTGGATTAGAAATCACAAAGACTTATCATGATTTTTATTCTTTTGATTCAAGGAAAGTGCACTGTCTTGGGGTCATCAAAGATCTAGATGTGACCTTGTTTCAGTTGCCCATGAAAAGTGTGGTCATGGATATCGTAGTAGCTGATGTTCCCTCCAAGTTTGGCATGTCCTTGTCAAGATCTTGGATAAAAATACTTGGGGGAACATTGCAGATGGAACTCACATATGCTACCATTCCTGTGTTTGGGAGGGAGCATAGAAGATTGTACAGAGAAGCTCAGTTGGCCTACATTATTAGTGATGAAGCAGATCCCATCGACCATCCCATTTTTTTACTCGATACTGATTTGGGATCCAACTTATTGCAACTCACTGATGCCCGTGAACCCCCTCTTGAAATCAGAAAGTAGTCCCTTACTCTCTGTGAAGATTATCCTTTGATTACCTTTGTTTGGAAAATGTTCTTTGATGGAGCTTCTTCTAGAGAAGGTGTTGGTGCTAGAGTGGTCTTTGTTTCACCTGTTCAAGAAATTATATCTCTGTCCTACAAGTTAGAATTTGAAACTACCAATAATGTGGCAGAATATTAAGCTCTTGTTTTGGGTTTGAGGGCTACAAAAGATATGGGGGTTGAAGAGATATCAATGTTTGGGGATGCTAAGTTAATTTTCCATTAGATCATAAATATTTATCAAGCCAAGCACCCTCGGCTTAGAAGTTACAAAAATGAAGTCTGGGATCTAGTTGACAGTTTTTTCTTAGCTTTCAACATTTCATTCATTCCAAGAGAAGAGAATACCATGGCCGATTCTCTGGCTGTTTCAACAAATAATTTCAGAGTCTCTCTGCCACCTAAAATCAGGTATGAGGTAGAAGTGAAATATAGACCCTCTATACCTGACAATGTCAAGCATTGGAAAGTGTTTGAGGATGATCTTGAAATCAAAAGATTCCTGGAGACTGTTGATGAGTTTTCTGAATTACACATTGATCAAGATCCTGATTATGAAATAAATCCTCACGATGAAGTTTTTCTAAACAAAATTACTAATCATCATATTTTCCAGTTGCCCAACAATCATATCCCAAAGGGACTAGTTCCTTTGGAAAGACTATTTGACAGAAATGATGTGGCAATAAAGGGTAAAGTTTCAAATGAGGATGCTGATGTAGCTGAGTGCAATATTGGTACAGAGGAGGATCCAAAATTTGTCAAGTTGTCAAGCAACCTATTAAGGGAACAAAGGGTCGAGTATGCCAAGATGACAAAGGAGTTTATTGATGTGTTTTCCTAGACATATGAAGATCTCATAACATACGACACAAATGTCATTTAGCATAAGATCCCATTGAAGGAAGAGGCCAAACCATTTAGGCAGAAATTGAGAAAAGTAAACCCCATGCTACTGCCTATTATGGAAAGGGAGGTAAAGAAGCTGTTGGACACCAAAATCAATGTCCCTTTGAGATATTCTGAATGTGTAGCCAACCTGGTCCCAATAAGAAAGAAAAATGGATAAATCAGACTGTGTGTCGATTTCAGGAACCTGAAAAAAAGCTCCAAGAAGGACAATTACCATTTACCAAAGATGGAACACATATTGCAAAGGGTGACAGGTGCATCCAAGATTTCCATGATTGATGGATTTTCTAGCTATAATCAAATCTTGGTCCTGCCTGAAGACAAAGAAAAGACGACCTTCACCACTCCTTGGGGTACATTCATGTATGCTAAGATGCCCTTTGGATTGATGAACGCAGGGGAAACCTTTCAACGAGCTATGGACATCGCCTTCATTGGAGAAAAGGATAAATTTGTAGTCATCTACCTGGATGACATTACAGTTTTTTCCATGTGTGATAAAGAACATTGTCAACATTTGAGAAAGGTCTTCTTAAAATGCAGAAGATTTGGTCTCTCCCTGAATCCCAAAAACTATCTATTTGCCATGAAGGAGGGAAAATTGTTGGGGCACATAGTATCAACTGAGGGAGTTAGAATTGATTCAAGTAGAGTAGAAGATATTCAAACCTTGCCACTCCCCCGATCCAAGAAGGAAATTCAGTCTTTCTTGGGTAAAATCATCTTTTTAAGAAGGTTCATTTCAAATTTTTCTGAATTGGTAAAGTATATCACAACTGTTAGTCCCTAAAGTTGCACTCGACTAGTAAGGGCAAGCTAGGGCATCATTGATTTTATTGCAAAGTATTTTTGAGGGTTTTATGATTTGGTTTTGGTTTAATGGTTGAAAACTGGGTCAAGCTTACAACATGGCATGAAAATCAAGATTAAAACATTGCATATCCCACTGGCTGAATAATAGGTAGATACGTAGATGGAGTAAACCAATTCAAGAAAAGAAAGTGAAATCTTCAATTTGTCAATTTCACAAAGTTTGGTTTCAATATATCATAAAGAAACAAGGGTATCAACATGACATCATTACTTGAAAATTATCTCTACAGCAAAATCTTCACTGTATAAATTAACATTCAAGAACCAAAAAGCATTGCAATTTGAATAATAAATTCAAGCATGAAAATGAAATAACAGAGTAGAAAAGAGAAGGTCTAACCATCCATATGCCTTTGCTATTAAGTGTCAATTGAACATACATGCCTTTACAAAAATCTCCACAAAAAGTCTGTATAGATCTCCAAATTTTCGACCTCCATAAGGTCTATCTTCTGTCTATTTAAAACAACTATGAAACTACCAGATCCTATTATCTAGGACAACTTTAAATGACTAGAATCAAAGAGTATCCAGATCCTAAATTACATCCTTCAAAAATGAGATACTATTTCCAAAATAGTCCATAGCTCAAGAACTTAATATAACAAACATTGCCAACAATACTCTACAAAATAGAGATTTATTTTGACTCTGTAAAGCAACTCGATATCTTAGCATCTCCTTGATCAAAACGAGTATTATTTGCCATATCTCCTGGAGCACCTTTAAACACAAATTGTAACCAATCTTGATGTTACCTTTAAGATAAAATCGCAGTAGAGGCTTTGGCATTTTTTTGCTTGAGCTTTGTGGTTAACACAACATTGTGCCAGTAAAGCCTAAAATTGATTTCCCTGAGTTCCTTAAGCAGTTCCCTTTGCTCCTTCTTCTTCTTTTTAAGACTTTGAATTCTTTCCTGCTGGCGAGCATTCCACTATTCTACCTGCATCTTTTCCTTCTTTAACTATTTTATGGTTTTATGAAATTCTTTAATCTTTTCCTTATCAGTTCTTATCTCGACTCTGAATCCTGAACAATCTTCAGAGGGTGCAGTTTCATTCAAATTTAAAGTAACACTGGGTTCTTTGGCTTTAACCTGATATTTTGAAATCAATCCTAAGCTATGTTCTTCTTCAGAACTTGATGAATCCATAGCTTCAGGTACATCTGGTAGGTAATCTGAATCTTGCATGTAATCTTGTGTTTCTTCATGAAATTCACTGATGCCTTTAGCCATCTCTTTAGCCTTAGCTAATCTAGTTGAGGCTCTCATTACAGGGCCTGCAGGTGGTGATTGTTTTCCCTTTCCTTTGCTGACATATTTCTTGGGAAAAGGAGTCCTCTTTGCTTTTTTCCTGGTGCTTGTTTCAGCCTCCTCAGAATCATCATCTATGATTATGGTGTTCTCTGCTTTAATGGAAGGATTGAACATTGCTTTTGAGTTCAGTCGATACTTATTAGTATCTCTGGTTGAATTTCTCTAAGGTATTTGTGATACACATGCACCCTTTTTCCTTTTTCCTTTGACTGCAACTTTCTTTTTGTTGGTGGATGGCATTTTAGTCTTGACTGCAGTTTGAGCAAATGAATCATTTTATGACTCTATCTCTTCTTTGACATCTTCCTCAGGAATCACCTCATGTTCGGCCTCCCATCTAGGTCTTTTACTCCTGCTCTTTTTAGTTACCTTGCTATCAGAAGATTCATCTTTTACAGGGTTTTCATCAGCAACATCTTGACCCTGTTTAACAATTTTCTTCCCTCTGCCCTTTTTTGACTTATTTGATTTAACAACAGGTTTCAAGGATTCCGTGAGCCAATTCCAGGGCTTTTGTAGTTCATTTAGGGCAGCCATAACTAGGGTTTTAATCAAGACTTGATGGAACAAACTGCCCTTGGCATTAGTGGAAATAGATTGTACCTTCTTGGACATTTTTGTCAAACTTTTAAGCAGGAAATAAGGAAGGTTTAAAGGGTAGTCACCATTTAGATGCAATAATATTATGATATGATAGATATATATCAAAGAAAATCTCCCTTCGCAGGTGATGTATCTGTGAATCACCACCAGGGCAGTGTGCCATTCGGGTCAGACCCAGCTGCGAGGAATTCCCCTTCTCCAATCCAGATTCTGCTTCTCTGGAAGGAGGAATTGATTCACAAACTCAGTGACCATGTGTTCCTTCTTCCACCATCTTTCCCCTCCAACCACGAGCCTGCAAGCCTTGGATATAGTCTGCTCTGTCACCAACATCAACATTTTTCCGATTTCGACTTCATGACCATCGAAATTCAAAGCAAATTCTAGGGAAACCCGTTCGTCATATCCTTGAAATGTAGTGAGGAACTCAAACCACCCAGCGTCTCTGAATCTTTGAGCCATTTGAGGGTAGGCTTCAAGGAGTTCGACACCTTCTGGTTTGATTCTGTCCACTTGTCCGCTACGCTTTGGCACCATTTCAACTCAAATATGCAACTAACGCCCTCAGGTTCCGAATTTCCTTACTGCAATTGTTGATATGCTTGATGCTTTGGATGGATGCCTGTATTTCTTCCTGCAGGGTCGAACAAATTCTCGTGGGAACACACAAACTCTTAGCTCATGATCTCGTTATCATAACTAAATCGGGATAGCAGGCACACGATTTGGTATGATTATTTGGCACTACGGGAATAGGCTTATTCCCGTAGCGCGTTTTGACAATTTAAAATTTGAAATTCCAATGGCATAAAGGAGACACTTCTAGTTTAAACAATGTTTTTCATAACCAAAACTTAAACAAATCATCAAAAATGAATGCAAACCATGAAATATAGAAAATCTTAAAAAATGAAAACAGTTGAAAACGAAAAGTGAGGGATGGGTAAGGAGTGTTTTAGGACAAGGGTTTCTTACTTATACCAAGAAAAAAGTAGATACTAACATTGGCTCCTTCTGGGGATGGAGTTTTGATACTAAACTCCAAGAACTACAGACCATTACCTTTCCTTTATCTCTGATTCATTTATTTCCCTGCGACTGTCTATCCTTTATTCTCTGCATAACTGTAAAAACAAGTCCATTGGGTATATGGAGTATTTATTGAAAGAAAACCTACTGTACTAACTCTAACCTGTCGTACTTTTAGATGAAATAATGCTTCAAGAACCTCCCATTCACCGGGCCCCCAAAAATTTCAGTGTTATCTAAATTATGAAGGAGGAAAGTATTATTGTTCATTACCTTGGTTATCCTGAAAGGACCATACCACAGATTATCAAACTTTCCATGTTTTGCTTTATCTTCTCTCTTGGCATCCCATCTCAATACCAAATCTCCTTCATTAAAAACATATTTCTTGGTTCCTTTATCAAATGTGGCCTTGATTTTTTTCTGATGAGAAACAACTTTCTGGTTAACCTATTCTCTGGCCTGCTAAATTTCAATGAGCTGAAAAACCCTTCTCTGTACATCATTGGGTTCTTCCTGTTCTTCTTGCAAAAATTTCAAAACTGGCAGGCCCAATTTAGTCGGAAGGACAACTTTTGTGCCATATACCATCTGGAAAGGAGATGTCCCAATAGCTTTCTTGTTGTTGATGCGATCAACCCATAAAGCAAATTTCAACTTAGAATCCCATGCTTTTTTATTTTCTGCCAACAACTTTTTGAGAATCCTTACTAGTGTCTTATTAGAAGATTCAGCCAACCTGTTTCCCTGGGGGTAGTAGGGAGTAGAATGAACCAATTTGATATTGTATTTATTGCAGAATTCAAGCATGCAATTTGACTTAAAAGCCTGTGCATTATCAGTGACCAACTTTTTAGGACAACCAAACCTGGAAAAAATATATCCCTCTAAAAATTCCATGATTACCTTGTCTGTTGTATTTCGAGTCGGAATTGCTTCTATCCATTTTGTAAAGTAATCAGTGGCTGTAAGAATCCATCTATGCTGCCCTGATGAAGCGGGATTAATTTCCCCAATGAAATCTAATCCCCACTGTTGGAACGGTCCGTGTGCAATGATTGGTTTCAGAGGCATGGATACAAGTTTATGTTTTCTGGAAAATTTTTGACAGGGTTCACATGCCCTGACCTGAGTAAAAATATCTGAGAATAGAATTGGCCAGTAATAGCCTGCTCTCGAGATTTTTAAGGCAGTTGCCTTCCAATGATGATGCCCTCCGCAAACACCATGATGCAAATCTTGAAAGATTTGTTTAGCCTCTGTTTCATCCACACATCTTAATAGAAAACTATTGGGATCTTTCCAAAACAGGGTCTGATCAATAATGCAATAGTTTACAGCTTTCAACTTTAATGATTTGTATTTTGTTTTATCTAATTCTGGGGGAGATTGAAAATTCAACAAGAAAAACACGATGTCCTTATACAATTATGAAGAAGCATATTTGCTGTTTATTTGTAAATCATTTTCTTCAATCTGAACAGAAGGGTCCTGTGTCATATCTGAAAGATGGTATAATCCAATTGCTTTGTAATTGGATTCTGTCATCAATTTGGTGAGACCTTGTCCCTTTATCAACTGGGTAGGATTTATGGTGATATCATATTCCAAGATTTTTGTTATCCATTTCCCCCTCTTACCTTCACAATCAGGCCGAACCAATATTTCTTTGAATGCACTGCTTGTGACATAAGCAATAATTTTTGATTGAAGAATATATACTTTGAAAGATTTTAAAGCCTTCACTAAGGCATAAGCCTGTTTTTCTATTATATCATACTTCAGTTCAGAATCCTTGAGAGTTTTTCTAAATAATGAGATAGGCTGCTCGTGACCTTGTTCATTTCTTTGCAGAAGAACAACGACTATAGTATTTTCTGATGGAAATGAAAAAATTATGAATTCCTTTGAAAAATCCAGGCTAATTAGAACAGGTGCCTGAACAATAGCCTGCTTGATCTTTTCGAAGGATTCTCTTGCTTCCAGTATCCACTTAATTTCTGCATCCTTTTTCAGCACATCAATGATGTATTTGACAATCTCTGCAAAGTTAGGTATAAACCTCCTCAAAAAATTAATCTTACCAATGAAGGACTGAATGGACTTTTTATTTCTTGGAATGTCGATTAGCTGAATAACCTTTACTCTTTTTGGATCTATTTTAATTCCTTTAGGCGAAACAATATGTCCAAGAAGCTTACCTTCCTCCATGGCAAAATGTGATTTTTTGGGATTAAGTGATATGCCGTACTTCCTGCATTTCTCAAAGGTCTGCTTCAAATGCTGTAAATGATCTTCATCTGATGCTGAAAATACAGTGATGTCATCAAGGTAAATTACCACAAACCTGTATTTCTCGCCAATGAAAGCTATATCCATAGCTCTTTGAAATGTATCCCCAACATTCATTATCCCAAAAGGCATCTTTTTGTACATAAAGGTTCTCCATGGAGTGGTAAAAAATGTTTTCTTTTTGTCTTCTTCCATTATTGCTATTTGATTGTACCCTGAATATCCATCTAGCATAGAAATTATTTTTGCGCCAACAACCTTTTGTAAGATATAATCCATCTTTGTTAATAGATAATTATCTTTCAGAGAACATCTGTTTAGATTCCAGAAGTCTACACAGAGCCTTATCTCTCCGTTCTTTTTCTCGACGGGCACAAGGTTTGCTACCCATTCTGAGTATGTTAGTGGCACTATGATTTTTGCTTCTAGCAACCTCTTCAATTCCTTTTCTATTATTGGTAACAGTAAAGGATTGAATTGTCTGACTTTCTGCTTTACAGGTTTTGATCTAGGTTTTAGAGGGATTTTATGCTGAATAATTTCTGTATCAAACACTTTCAAATCTTCATAAGACCAGGCGAATATATCTGAATATTGTTTCATTAATTCAATATATGCTTCCTTCTGCTTTTTTGATAGTTTCCTGGATACTTTTACCAACCTGGGATTTACATCTGAACTAATGTCACAGTCTTCCACGTCTGTTTCTTCTGTTTGGATGACAGCCTTCTTGGAGACATCATTGTGATCGAACAGTCTTTCTAATGGAACCAAACCCTTAGGCAAATGGTTTGTCTTCAATTCGATGATCTTGTGACCAACAATAGTATCTTGAAGAATTTCTGCAGTGTGTATTCTGCTTCTGCTTCTTCATCATCTTGATCAATTAAAATGTTAGAAAACTCCTCAATGGTTTTCATAAATATCTGAATTTCCTCATCATCTTTAAATACCTGCCAATGTTTTATATTATCCGAGATTGAAGGTCTGTGTCTGACTTCAATTTGAAACTTCAGATTAGGAAACATCAGAGTTTTAAAATTGCTTGCTGCAAATACCAAAGAATCAGCCTGCTGATTTAAATCCCTGTGAACAAAATTAATATTGAATGCCAAGAAGAAGTTATCTATATAATCCCACACCTCATTTCTGTATTGTTTCAGTCTTTGCTGCTTGCTTTGATATATGTTTCTAACTTGTTGAAAAATAAGTTCAGAATCTCCAAAAACAGACAACTCATCTATTCCCATGTCTCTTGCATCTTTCAATCCTAACAACAAAGATTCATACTCATTGATATTATTAGTGGTGTCAAATTCAAGTTTATATGACATTGGAGTAACCTCCTTGATAGGGGAAATGAAGACAATACCAGCTTCAGAACCTTCTTTAGAACTAGCCCCATCAAAATACATTTTCCAAACCAAATGATCTTCATTATCTCTTACTGTAGTTGTTGAATTTCTGACTGATACCTCTGCCATTTCCTCATCCATATGAAAAATAGAAGAGCCCAAATCATCTTCTACAACATATATAGGGTGATTAGTGGGATTATCATGATCACTTACCAAATAAGCCAATCTGACTTCTCTGTATAACCTCCATTGTTCACCACCAAAAACAGGCATGGTTGCGTAGCTTAGGTCCATCTGCAGAGTGCCACCTACCTTTTTAGCCCAAGATCTCGAAAGAAGCATCCCAAATTTTGGTGGTATGTCAGCCACGAAAACATCTAACACCACACTCTTCATAGGTAATTGGGAAAGAGTTACGACCACATCTTTCATAAGTCCAAGACATTTAACTTTCTTGGAATCAAAAGAATAAAGATCATGATATGGTCTAGTAATGTCTAACCCTAATTCTTCCATCACCACCTTAGGCATGAAATTATGCGAAGCACCAGATTCCATTAAGCAATTGTGCAATATTTTTTCATGAATATTTAGTGAAATGTAGAAAGGTGGAGAGGCATCAATTTTGTCTTCAATGTGAGGGCCAATAGTAATAGCAGGATTTTCATCTTCAAGGTTGACTGTATCTGAGAAAGTGACATTAGCTGGAGCTTCTAGAGCCTTAAGGAAAGTTTTTCTGAATGGTTCTGTTTTCAAAAGTTCTAATAATGGTACTGGAATTTTAATTTTGTTGATTTCATGTTCAAGATTGAAAACAAAGACATTTTTATCTGGTTCCCTTATATCAACAGTGCTATGTTTGACATGTTGCTTTAATGAATGATCTGTTTGACTATTAGGAAAACTTTTGATTTCCCCTGTCTTTCCTGAAGTACTGGCTTTCTTTGTAGAAATAGGTATGTCTACTTTAGGTGCCTGAGAACCATATCTGAGATTGTATCTTTTCCCTGTGGTTTCATGTTGAACAATCTCCTCTTCATCCCCTTCCTCAAACTGATTTGCAATCAAAGTATCTTCATATTCTTGCTGTGTTACATGTAAAGGGGTCGATTCAGAATCAGTCAAGTGAACTGCAGAGTCTTCTTCTGTACCATCATTATCTTCCTCCTCATCTATTGCATTATTCTGAAAAGGAGGTAATACATTTTGGTCATCTTTATTTTTTCTTTCTCTTGGTAAAATTTGGGGTACATTGTTTGGTCTCCTAAATTGATTAGGATTTCTATATCCACCCTCTTAGTCTATTGGACTGTTTTTGTTCCATCTTCAACCTTTCCATTTTAGAAGTCAAAGTTTTCAACATCTTTGTCATTTCATCCATTTTAATATCGGATGCTGAATTAGAAGATGAAGACAACTCTTCTTTTTTCTTTTTTCTATCTCTGTCACTTATGGATTTCAATTTGTCTGCTGCTAATATGTTTGATTCTACCTCAATAGCTACATCTTGCATTAGGTTGAGGGTAGTAGCTCTCCTTTCCCTAAGCAATAAGGAAAATTCAGCATCGAATGCATTGGCAAATGTGATTTTTGCTGATGCCTCTGAAGGTTTTATCTCTTCTGGAATTTTACCGTACATCAGGTTGAACCTTTTGGTAAAATCAGGAATTGATTCTCCTTGTTTCCTTCTCAAAGCACCAAACTCAGTAAGGTAATACTGAAAATCCTTTTTATCTGTCCATCGATTTAGAAAAGCCTCATCTAAAGCTATAATATCAACTATTGAGTTAGCAGGCAAACTTCTGAACCACTTTCTTGCTTCCCCATCTAAACTTTGTATGAATAATCTCATCCATACATCGGCATGCTCTACATTAAAATTGTCTGCAAAACTATAAAATGAATTCAAATGTTCTTCAGCAGTAACTGATCCTTCTCCATTAAATCTGGGCAAATATCTCATATAATTGTTTGGTGGAAAATCATACATGACTTGAGGAAGTACCAGAGGGGCATACCTGGCTGCAACTATTTGGTCCATTCCGTCTGCGACCATATTAGTTGTGTTCAGATTTTGGGGAATAAGCAAGATTGATGATGCTGTGGGTGAAACAATCCCTTGTGTTTTACAATTTATATGTACTGTCCCTGAGCCTTGTCTTTCAATAGATGAAGATTTCTCTTCTAGACTTTGATCAACTAATGGATTGAGAAACAAAGGATTATCAAAATAATAATAATGTGTTCTGAAATATTCAAGTGAGAAAGATTCACAAGATGATGCAGAAGTCTCTGTTTCACTCTTAATACTTGTGCTGGGAACTCTCAAATCTCCAGTTTCAGACAACAAGTATGGAAATTCCTGTTTAATAAGCTCAATAAGCAACTTCCTTTGTTCTGAACTTAATTCTGAAACATTTGATGGGAATGAAACTGTATCAGACTTAACAACATGCTTATTTTCACTTTCAGGTTTCAAATCTTCATATGCCTGGGTTTTAATGATTTCAGAAGATCCTTCCTGAGAACTTTCTGAAGATAATTTCCCTTTTGAATGTAAAGATTGACTAGGAAGAACTTTAGGCTTTCTTAGTATTTTTTCAGGGTATGGCACTGCTGCTATAGGCTCAGGATCTAGATTTTTCCTTGTTATTGGTCTCTTATTTTATGGTGGAGGATTTTTTGGAATTTTAGGTCCTTTCCCTTCTTTCTTAGGATCCAGAATTACTACAGAGGAGTCACTAGGTGAATAATCACAGTCTTTAGAAAATGTCCAAAATCTTGTTCACCATCAAGATCTGAATCTAAACTTGTCATTTCCCCAAGGAAGTTATCTTCGTTTCTTCGCTCCCCGACAACGACGCCAAAAATGTTAGTCCCTAAAGTTGCATTCGACTGGTAAGGGCAAGCTAGGGCATCATTGATTTTATTGCAAAGTATTTTTGAGGGTTTTATGATTTGGTTTTGGTTTAATGGTTGAAAACTGGGTCAAGCTTACAACATGTCATGAAAATCAAGATTAAAACATTGCATATCCCACTGGATGAATAATAGGTAGATACGTAGATGGAGTAAACCAATTCAAGAAAAGAAAGTGAAATCTTCAATTTGTCAATTTCACAAAGTTTGGTTTCAATATATCATAAAGAAACAAGGGTATCAGCTTGAAATCATTACTTGAAAATTATCTCTACAACAAAATCTTCACTGTATAAATTAACATTCAAGAACCAAAAAGAATTTCAATTTGAATAATAAATTCAAGCATGAAAATGAAATAACAGAGTAGAAAAGAGAAGGTCTAACCATCCAAATGCCTTTGCTATTAAGTGTCAATTGAACATACATGCATTTACAAAATCTCCACAAAAAGTCTGTATAGATCTCCAAATTTTCGACCCCCATAAGGTCTGTCTTCTGTCTATTTGAAACAACTATGAAACTACCAGATCCTATTATCTAGGACAACTTTAAATGACTAGAATCAAAGAGTATCCAGATCCTAAATTATATCCTTAAAAAATGAGCTACTATTTCCAAAATAGTCCATAGCTCAACAGCTTAATATAACAAACATTGCCAACAATACTCTACAAAATAGAGATTTTGTTTGTCTCTGTAAAGTAGCTCGATATCTTAGCATCTCCTTGATCAAAATGAGTATTATTTTCCATATCTCCTGGAGCACCTTTAAACAAAAATTGTAACCAATCTTGATGTTACCTTTAAGATAAAATCGCAGCAGAGGCTTTGGCATTTTTCTGCTTGAGCTTTGTGGTTAACACAACATTGTGCCAGTAAAGCCTAAAATTGATTTCCCTAAGTTCCTTAAGCAATGCCCTTTGCTCCTTCTTCTTATTTTTAAGACTTTGAATTCTTTCCTGCTGGCGAGCATTCCACTGTTCTACCTGCATCTTTTCTTTCTTTAACTGTTTTATGGTTTTTTGAAATTCTTTAATCTTTTCTTTATCAGTTCTTATCTCGACTCTGAATCCTGAACAATATTTAGAGGGTGCAGTTTCATTCAAATTTAAAGTAACACTGGGTTCTTTGGCTTTAACTTGATATTTTGAAATCAATCCTAAGCTATGTTCTTCTTCAGAACTTGATGAATCCATAGCTCCAGGTACATTTGGTAGGTAATCTGAATCTTCCATGCAATCCCGTGTTTCTTCATGAAATTCACTGATGCCTTTAGCCATCTCTTTAGCCTTAGCTAATCTAGTTGAGGCTCTCGTTACAGGGCTTGCAGGTGGTGATAGTTTTCCCTTTCCTTTGCTGACAGATTTCTTGGGAAAAGGAGTCCTCTTTGCTTTTTTCCCGGTGCTTGTTTCAGCCTCCTCAAAATCATCATCTATGATTATGGTGTTCTCTTCTTTGATGGCAGGATTGAACATTGCTTTTGAGTTCAACCGATACTTATTAGTATCTCTAGTTGAATTTCTCCGAGGTCTTTGTGATACACACGCACCCTTTTTCCTTTTTCCTTTGACTGCAACGTTCTTTTTGGTGGTGGATGGCATTTCAGTCTTGACTGCAGTTTGAGAAAATGAATCATTTTATGACTCTGTCTCTTCTTTGACATCTTCCTCAGGAAGCACCTCATGTTCGGGCTCCCATCTAGGTCTTTTACTCCTGCTCTTTTTAGTTACCTTGCTATCAAAAGATTCGTCTTTTACAGGGTTTTCATCAACAACATCTCGACCCTGTTTAACAGTTTTCTTCCCTCTGCCCTTTTTTGACTTATTTGATTTAACAACAGGTTTCAAGGATTCCGTGAGCCAATTCCAGGGATTTTGTAGTTCATTTAGGGTAGACATAACTAGGGTTTTAATCAAGACTTGATGGAACAAACTGCCCTTGGCATTAGTGGAAATAGATTGTACCTTCTTGGACATTTTTGTCAAACTTTTAAGCAGGAAATAAGGAAGGTTTTAAGGGTAGTCACTATTTAGATGCATCAATATTCTGATATGATAGATATAGATCAAAGAAAACTTCCCTTCACAGGTGATGTATCTGTGAATCACCACCAGGGTAGTGTGCCATTTGGGTCGGATCGAGCTGCGAGGAATTCCCCTTCTCCAATCCGGATTCTGCTTCTCTAGAAGGAGGAATTGATTCACAAACTCAGTGACCATGTGTTCCTTCTTCCACCATCTTTCCCCTCCTTCCACGAGCCCTCAAGCCTTGGATATAGTCTGCTCTGTCACCAACATCAACATTTTGCCGATTTCGACTTCATGACCATCGAAATTCAAAGCAAATTCTAGGGAAACCCGTTCGTCATATCCTTGAAATGTAGTGAGGAACTCAAACCACCCAGCGTCTCTGAATCTTTGAGCCATTTGAGGGTAGGCTTCAAGGAGTTCGACACCTTCTGGTTTGATTCTGTCCACTTGTTCGCTATGATTTGGCGCCATTTCAACTCAAATCTACAACTAACGCCCTCAGGTTCCGAATTTCCTTCCTGCAATTGCTGATATGCCTGATGCTTTGAATGGATGTCTGTATTTCTTCCTACAGGGTCGAACACATTCTTGTGGGAACACACAAAATCTTAGCTCATGATCTTGTTATCATAACTAAATCGGGATAACAAGCACACGATTTGGCATGATTATTTGGCGCTACGGGAATAGGATTATTCCCGTAGCGCGTTTTGACAATTTAAAATTTGAAATTCCAACGACATAAAGGAGACACTTCTAGTCTAAACAATGTTTTTCATAACCAAAACTTAAACAAATCATCAAAAATGAATGCAAACCATGAAATATAGAAAATTTTAAAAAATGAAAACATTTGAAAACGGAAAATGAGGGATGGGTAAGGAGGGTTTTAGGACAAGGGTTTCTTACTTAAACCAAGACAAAAGTAGAGACTAACAACAACCATGCTCAACAAGGGGAATGAAATGAAATGGACTGCTGAGTATAGAAAATCTTTCAACCAAATCAAGAAGGCATTGACTGAGGCACCTATGCTTATCAGTTCTGATTACTCCAAAGATTTTCTAATTTTTTCCTTTGCTTATTTTGATACACTGGCAGCTGTTTTATTGCAGAAGAATGTTGAAGGGTTGGAGCAACCTATTTCATTTTTCAACAAAGCACCGAGGGACGTTGAAATAAAGTATGAAATCATGGAAAAACTAGCCTATGCTTTGGTGAAATCTCTCAAAGCTTTCAGAATCTATGTCCTGCATTAAAAAATTATTGCATATGTTCGTTCCGCTTCTATGAAGGACATTCTCATTCAGCCTGACATAGATGGAAGAAGGAGCAAGTGGATTTCCAAAATCCTCGAATTTGATCTGGAAATAAATCCCACCAAACTAGTTAAAGGCCAAGGTTTAGCCAAGCTATTAAATGAATCTAATTACAAAGATTTGGGGGTTAACTCCATCAAAACTTGCTTAGAGAATCAACAAGCTGAGTTGTTTGATACATGCCCACAAGTCATCCCTCCATTGGCATAATGCATCTGGTACAAAGACATCATATTCTTTCTGCAAGAGTTGCGACCTCCAGATGGTATGGGAAAAACCAAGGCAAGAGATTTAAAGCTTAAAGAAATTAAATACTACCTTATTGATCAATTCTTATACTGGAAAGACTCTCTGGGAGTTCTTTTGAGATGTTTGGACCCACAAAAGGCCTAGAAGATTATGTTTGATTTTCATGATAGTATATGTGGGGTACATCACTTTTGGAGGACCATAGCCTATAAGATTCTCAGGGATGGATATTTCTGGCCTACTTTATTCACTGATGTCTGTGCGAAAATCAGGGCTTGTGTTAAGTGTCAGAAATTCACTGGGAAGAAACAACTCAAGTCTTTGCCATTGAGGCCTGTGATAGCTTCAGGACCGTTTCAACAGTGGGGCCTAGATTTTATTGGGGAAATTCATCCTGCTTCAAGTGGTCAACATAGGTGGATCTTGACTGCCACTGATTACTTTACCAAGTGGATAGAAGCTATCCCCACAAGGAGTGCTTCTCACAAGGTAATCATTGGTTTCCTTGAGGACATTATAGCAAAATTTGGTTGTCCAAAAAGGATTATCATTGATAACGTTGCATCCTTCAAGGTCGAGCCATTGATCCAGTTTTATGAACAGTTTGGAATTTTGCTGATTCACTCAACTCCTTACTACCCCCAAGGGAATGGATTGGCAGAGTCCTCTAACAAGAGCCTTAAAAAAATTATCAAAAGAGTGCTAGAGGATTCAAAGCTCAAATTTGCTCTGTGGGCTGACATAGTGACAACAAAGAGATCTCTTGGTGTCTCTCCTTTTCATCTTGTGTATGGAGTTGAGGCCATATTTCCTTCTCAGCTCGCCTTGCCAGTGGCAAAATTCTTCCAAGACTACCAAGGGGAGCCTGATGATATGATCAGAAGAATGTAGTAGCTGGTAGAAGTGCAGCAGACCTAGAGAGCAGATAATGGACAAAGCACATGAACATCAACAAAATATCAAGCAAGATTTTGACACAAAGGCAAGAAAAGAGGGTTTCCAGCTGGGAGACCTAGTACTCAAATGGGATGCACCCAAGCAAGAGAAAGGCAAGAAAAGAGGGTTTCCAGCTGGGAGACCTAGTACTCAAATGGGGTGCACCCAAGCAGGACAAAGTCAAGCATAGAAAATTCGAAGCCTTGTGGATCGACCCCTTGAAGATCTCTGAGAAGTTTCCAAACAATACCTGCAGGTTGCAGAATTTGGAAGGGTGATGAAGTTTTTGGTGGCCCTATTAATGGGCATTTCCTGAAGAAGTTTTTTGTTTGAGCCATGAATGGCTTCCCATGTCATTGTAAATATCATTTTTCTTTCTTTTTTAGTAGCTGACTCCACAGCCCAACACTATGGCAATGAATCTTCTGAAGTTCTTAGAGCCTCACAAGGAGGTCTCTAACCCCCATGGAGCCTAAGGTTAGCACATATAATGGCTAAAGGGGTGTTTTTCCCTTAGGAAATGGAACCTTGGTCAAATATGCACGAAAGGGGGGATACAAAACTCACTTTCCCCTTTTTATCCTAAGTTTAGCGTCTGAGCACATTGTGCTAAGGGGTGTGTAGATATGGGTGGTCGAGATTTGCGCACTCATATCTATGGCGCACAATCCATATCAGACCCCCCCCCAACATTTTTCCCCTTCAGCAGGGGGTTGACGTGTTTTCACAGTGCCGGGCCCCGCCACTATCGATGTCACCTCCTCGTGCTTCCCGGACCCCCAGCCAAACCTCTTGCATACCCCCTCAGAAGACCACTTCACGCCCACAACACCACCTCCCCCCCCCTCCGAGAAGACCACTTCACCGCCCCTGCTTACCACCTACTCTCCTGCCAACACCTGTCCTCCACTCACTCATCTCTCCACCTATCACATCTTCCTTTTCCCTTGGCCACTTGTCATCTCCTACCATGTGTCTCCCACTCCTGCTTCATCTCACATCTCCCTTTTCACTTCCTCCTCTCACTTCTTGACACTCATCTCCTAGGTCTCCTTCACCTATGTTGTTTTTGTCCCCATTGCGCCCACCACCGTAGCCTCCCCTCTGCCTCCACGTCATCTTCCCGTGCCACATCACCTCTGTCCCATTGCACCTCAGTGCCCACATTATGATGCCCATGCCTTCCCAATCACCTCTCCGCTATCACATCCTTCCACCGGGCCACCGAGATTTTATTGTAGCCTACTGAGCTTGCACCAATCACCTTGCCAACTCCTCCTCATTAGCCTCCACGTCTGCCTGCCGTCTTCCCGGTCAACATCCAACAAATCTCAGGTGGCAGATATTCATAGGGTGCGGTCAACATGTTTTCACATGCCAGGTTGACTCTGCCCACTTCGATCCCGATGAAGCAGTTAATGAGAACAAGGAAGGTGGTTGAAACATCGTCTCCTTCCATAAGTAGAAGGACAGAAAGGGACAAATCGTGGAAGCAGGCTGTCAGTCCAGTCTGACCAGATATCGTGTCTGACAAAGAAACGCATGGGCAAACTGACAAAAGACTGTAGGTACAGTTTACTAGAAGATCGCGTGCACGTTTAGCCTGATAGGAGGCTCGTAGACTCAAATCTTTGACTGCAGTGGTGATAGTTCTAAGTATATGTAGGCATTTTTTCCATTTTGTTAGTGTTGATGGTTGAGCTAGGTTCCCGTATTGTAAAGTTTTGATGAATCTCTAGTTCTTTTGGTTATGTATCTGCATTTGAGATTTCTAGTTTAATGAAAGTCAGTTTCCTTTTCATTTCTCTGTAATAGATGTGTTAGAATAATCGGGAATGGATGATCCAGTTGAGGGTAGTTATGCTATTGTGATGTAGGTTTGATCAAAGTAGTATCTTGACCAATTTTAATCAGTTTCCTGTGTCATCTTTTCCCTTCTCACACTAAATGGATCAGGCATGGATGATCCATTCGATTTGTTGCAGTTGTAGGATAATGGAGGTTTGATTATTCTGCTGCTGTAATTGTGTTTCTTGCACCATACTTCAGTGTCTGAAGCTCGAGCTCAAGATCGTTCTTGAGTTCTAGTTTTTCCTCTCTGAGCTGTTGGAAGGCCTGATGCCCATAGCAGTCTCGTTCATCTTTCTCACCAAGTCTTTCCTTTACTCACACTTAAGCTCAAATTACTGACTGAAGTTGAATAAAGACCTCACCTTCTTATGCATGCCGACCCAGTTTTATGAGATAAAACGATATTGTCCTGAGTCTGCGCCCATTCGACCTCTTTAAGCTTATTCATTGTGACATATAAACTGATGGGTACCGAGCTTACTTCCTCTACAATCAGAAGGTGACATCTAGTTCTAAAACCTTCCAACAGTTCATTGCTTCCCACACACTTCTACTCCACGGATTATGAGATCAACAATATATATTGACAAAGCAAATCTCAAAGCCAACATACAAGCTCCAAAAAGTTCAAGCTAAAAAACTCAAGAACTTTCCAACTTTTCCAATCTAACTTTCCCCATGAGAACTCTCCTCCTTTTATAAGCTGAAAAGGATAGGGTGAGGAGGTTAGGATGATCCCATGAGATCAGGGACATGACTCAGATCCAAATTGATCAGAGGCCACCTCACCCTCGAAGCATCTATTCTAGAACTTTCAAGAAATTCCTCTTTTTCCTTCGTATGAAAACTGTCACACCCTTAGAACTGAGAAAATTGCAACGATGTCATAGGCCACTGTGGTGCAACCTGCGATGATCCTAGATTGTTGCACCCTTAACACTAAGAAAGGTGCGATGATCCATTTTTCTAATGTTTTTTACAAAGGAAAAGTATAATTTCATCTCTGAAGTAAAAAGTATCTTCATTCTTCTTCAAGGATTAAGGCCATTGATCCTTCTAAAGACAAAGGATAGGTTTACATCATTAATGGACATAGGGGTGATGAAAATAATGTGTAATAGAGATCCCCCCAAAGTATGAAGTTAGAACAGAGTGATAACTGAAATACTTTGTCGAGTGTGTGTAGGGAACAAGGAACAGGTTGGTTGGAAACTTGCCAACAACAAGGAAAATACAGTACAATAATATATCACCACTGAGGTAGGAATTCCCATACTAAGAATGAAAATTACTCAAAGCATATATGCCGACATGCAAAGATACATGTCAAGTAAGAGAGGTCATGGCCACCAAACATGCACTGTGGATCCATGTCATTATGACTCAAATATGAACATAGCCACCAAAAATACACTGTGGATCTATGTGTAAAGGACTCAAATTTGAACATAGCCACAAGACATACACTGTGGATATATGCAACAGTACAATCGGAATATACTCTAATGCAACCTGAATCTGTTAGAAAAGATCCAGGGTCTTCATCTCCATCACTCTATAGTACAAATCTAACCATGCGAATACATGTGTTGAAGTCGAACATGGTAGAAACCACTTGATTACCGGTTATCAGTGCATGCCATTAACAAGTGCGAGAGAAATCACCATTAATTTCAATGACTCCTAAGGTACACCAATACAATCCAACGGGTGCAAATTAATGAGATGAAGTCGAACACTCGGTGGAATCTCCCAATCAGGGGTCAATAATGAACACCGACTGTCGAAAGCGAGGAAATGTACCATTGAGGCATGCAAGTGCCAAGGTACCAATTAGTTTCTAAGTCTAATTCTTGGATAATAAGTTGAAGTCGACAGGAAAAGACTCGTCATAGGAGGGCCTTAATGTATCCCCCATCAATGACATGAAATATGTAACAAGATTTGAAGTAGATCACAGTAACAAGTGATTTAGGACTGACTCTGAGATGGCCGATGCAATAGAAGGCTTAAGGACTGCAGAAATGTATGACTCAATAAAAGGCTTTCCGGGTTCAACTTTTCTTTGAACATATTGACGACACGACAACTGTCTTGGAAAAACTGACTCAACAACAAGGATCACAGACCAATTTGTAATCTTATAAAGGAGTATGATCAAGAGACAAGCAGGTTTTCCAACCTAGACACAAAGCGAGTGAAAAGGTGTCATGTCCAAAAGGAACTCTTCCATAGAATATAGGTTTAGACACATTTCTTTCCCAATTCCCCCACCACCATTTCTGGCGAGTACCTCTTTATTTTTACACAAGCTCGAGGAGGTTAACATATGGTTGAACTGTAAGCTCATCCTTCAGGTGAGTCCCTCAGAGTATGTTTAACGAACCCTAGGAAGTAGTGGTTCAGTCCCATATGGGCCTTTCGATGTTTGTTTTACAAGTCTAAATAAAGAAAACTTAGGGGTGTTTCATGTTTATAGAGTCTGAAAAACACTTGAAGAAAACTCCAAAATTTCCTTTTTCGTAAAGTAGTCTAATGAGACCGAAAAAGAGATAAACTACCTCTCAACATATGTTTTCTTCAAATACTTTAACGAGCGTGAAAAGAACAAGATCGCTCGACAATCGTTTCATGTTTAGAGAGTCTGAAAAGAGATTAAAGGGAACTCCAGGGGGTTCCTTTTTCATATAACCTTTACAAGTCCGAAAAAGTGATAAAAGTTTACTAGGTTACATTCTCATTGATTTACAAGCATGAAAAAGAACAAAGACTAAGCTCAAGATTGTTTCCATTTTTATGCAAGCTTAAAACAAAACAAAACTATGCTTGGGATAGATTTTATTTTTTCACAAGTTTAAAACTAAATAAAACTATGTTTGGACCTGGTTTCATGTTTACACAAGCGTGAACCAAAGGAAACTATGCTTGAGGTATGTGGTTTCATTTTTACACAAGATTGAACCAGAGAAAACTATGCTTGATGACTTCCCAATGCACGGTTCATGGATTCACATGGTTGGTACTTAGCCCCAATCTTAAGAAGCTAGTGGCTCAACTTCAACATGAAGTCTAGAGGCTGGAAGCATTGCCCCCCAAGCTTCGTCTCATCCAATGACACAAGCAGATGAAATGAAGCTTCAAATACTATATGTAGGACTTGACTCAAACGAAGAGGGGGAAGTTGTTTCATTTTTTAACGGGCTTGACATAGGAGAAGAAATATGCTTGAGAATCTAGGTTCAATCCCCAGAATTCTGTTTCATTTTTTAATGAGTGTTATAGAAGAACCCCCCTACAAACAAGTGGATTCTTTCTTGGGCTCTAGACTCCTAAGACCAAGACAGAAAGGGTGCTAACATTGGTCACTGACATCCTTTTAAACCTAGCTAAACTTATGTATAGAGAAGAGGAAGAAAGGTGCACCTTTTTAATGATGTTATTCCTCGCATAGTATGAGTTGAGCTTTGATCCCCAAGTTCCTCGATAAGTCCTGCAAAATAAACAAAGAAAAAACAAGCTTCCTATTCTACTAAAATTAGCTTGAAACCAAATCTATCTAATAGAGACAAGTTCATGTAGAATAAACAAAACCTTGAAAGAAACAGGCCAAACACATATGTATATTAATGACAACAATAGAGAATACTTACAGACCTTTGATGAAGGTGCAACAACCTATCCCAACTCTCCTTGTCCAACCCTTTGCTCAAATAATCCACACAAAATGATGATGCTTCAATGATATCTCCCTTATGAGATCATAAGTTTGATGCATTCAATGTCTCCCCTTCCTCATGAGATCATAAGTTAGGTATCTATCAATCTCCATGTCTTCACCATGAGAAGGCCTCCTTATATAAGCTTGGAAAGGCCCAACCACCTTAGAGATTATTGGGATAGGTTGAGGATCTTTCTCCATTAGTTGTGGATCCTCCCTAAGATCCAGCCTTGACCTTAGATTCAAATCCAACTAACTCCAAAGATGAGGGGGATTTATCCCTGATTTTCCTCAACAATCAAATATTCCCTTAAACAGGCCAACACTCCCCCAAAAGGGTACATAGAGCATTGCAATGCTCCCCCAAAGAAGGGTAGGGAGCACTGACACTCCCTGGCAGTGGGTAGGGGATAACTGCCTTCCAAAAATCATTTTTAAGTGGTTTCTTCCATGGAAAAAGTTTTGTACTCCTCATCAGATGATTTCTCCCTCTTAAAACAGTCTTTGAAGGTGTCTTATGTGTCTTTATGATTTCGTTAGAGACACGACATAGGGAAGATGACAGTATGATGTTTGCGACACTTGCGACACTTGCGACCAAAATGCGACACTTGCAACACTGATGATGACAACAATAGGTCATCATTGGAGTGAGTAATTTTGATGTATAACAGATTGCCCCCCAAAGTACGAAGTCAGAAGACATGATGACTGAAGTAATTTGTAGACTTTTTCGAGAAAGGGTACGGACTCAGAGAACCTGGTAGAAGTTTCACACAACCATCAGACAAATGTTATGACATGTTTCAAACCCAAGGCATACATACCTATGTTTGAGTGATAAAGACTTTCAAGGTATGACTGCCATAAAATACACTACGGATCCATAATTATGTTAACAAAGAGTATAACCACCAAAGATACAATGTGGATATATACTTCCATGACACGAACTGATCGTAGCCATGGAAGATACACTATGGATCTACGAGATGACAAGACATAGCCACAGACCAATACAAAGTGGATTTATGTGACAGTATATGTGTCAATATTCAAGAGAAACTCCGTCACAACCTGGGAAAATTACATACCAGAGTGATCACTCAACCCAAGGTCTTCTTACCGATCCCGATGTAGTACGAATGTAACCATGTGAATAGATGTCCTGATGTTGAACATGGCAGAAACCACTTGATTACCGATCAATGATGTAAACCGTTAACAAGTGCGAGGGAAATCACCATTGATGTCCATGATTCCCAAGGTACCCTAGTACATTCCAACAAATGTGAATAGATAAGCTGAAGTCGAACATTTGTGGAATCACCCGATCAAGAGTCAATGATGTAAACCCACTGTTGGAAGCGAGGAGGCTTGCCATTGAGGCATGTAGGTCCCAAGGTACTAACTGGTTTCTAGGTCCAGTTCCTGGATAATGTATTGAAGTCGACAGGAATAGACTTGTAGCAGGAGGGCCTTGATGTATCCCTCATCAATGACATGAAACGAACACAGAGATGTAATTTGGTAGATCAAATGAACATGGACTGACACATGTGTTGAAACATGAAATTTGTGATGGTTGACTCTCGAGGCAGATACTTCCCTTGAACACTGAGGCATAACAACATAAACATGACATGGACCAAAACATGATGATGCAATGGATATGGTGACTTTCGTCGGGTGACCCAAAGAAGTAATAAAACTCAGAGGATTGGTTCAGTGCAGAGGTTCAACGGATTTAAAATGCATGCAAAGACAAAGTGCTGTGTTCAAGGGCGACCGTAAGAGTTACTGGTAATGTTCTCAAAACCTTCTTGGCTTGCTTCCTTCAAATTCCCCCCCCATCCAGATAGACGAGTACCTCTTTTTAATTTAACGAGCTCGAGGAGGGTAACACATGCTCAATATAATTCACCTTTGGTAAGTCCCTCTTCCTTTGTTTAATGAACTAGAAGAAGTAAGGGTTCAGTCCCATATGGGCCCTTCAGTGTATGATTTGTTTAACGAGTCCAGAGAAGGTAAACTCGGTGATTTTTCATGTTTAGAGAGTCTAAAAAGAACTTAAATACGATTCCAGGGTTGTCCTTTTTCGTAATGTTAGTCTTGCCAGGCCTAAAAAGAGATAAATTATCACTTGAAAGATGCCCTTTCAAACCTTTTAACGAGTGTGAAAGGAAGCAAGATCACTCGATAATATTTTCATGTTTAGAGAGTCTGAGCTTAAAGGAGACTCAGGGGGATTCCTTTTTTGTGTATCCATGCGAGCCCAAAAAAGAGATAAAAGGTTGCTCGGTTACATTCTCATGTTTTTACGAGCACGAGAAAGAAAAAAGACTAAGCTCGGTACTCTACCCCTAGCTGGAAGCTAGTATCTTAACTCCATAATGATCATCAAAGGCTGGAGACATGGCCCCCAAGCTTCAATTCATTCACCAACTTTGAGGTTGTCACCAATTTCTGTACTAGATGAAGAAAAAGGATAAGGGTGGATGAAATGAAGTTTCAAATATGAGACCTAACTGTTATCACCGAAATTTCGTCCGCACATGGCGACAAGAAATCCGTATCATCAAAACAACAATGAAGTCATTCATGGCACTGAATTAATTTCACAGCAGTCCAGAAGGATAAAAAACTATACAAAGTAACCAAAAATTGAAGGGCGCTTCATAGTAGTTTGGTGCGCGCGCACATGCGCAGGACAAGAACGTACTCTGTGCACATGTGCGCACGACGCGCGGTTGTCAATGACAAAACCCACGCACCTGCTAAAACGACGCATTTATTGAATTGGCCGGCCTCCAAACCACTTACGGACTAGCTCCCAATCTGATTTGACTCCCAAATCCGAGCTGAATCCGCAGGGTAGGCGGGTTAATGACCTAATGAAGCCCTAAAGAGCCCCTTTTCACACTTTGAAGAGGTTACATAATCGCCTGGTGATCTGCTATAAAAAGCCATG
>SNQJ01S0061587.1:0-15380 GCA_010110895.2 Picea sitchensis | reverse complement strand
TTAATTCTTGCTTGTAGTTTGTTTTGTTTCCTCTAACCCTTCCTTCCACAACTGTCATGCTCTGCAAGACCCAACAGGGCATGTAAGCACCCTCGATTTGCACACCAGGTGACGAATTGGGTGCGAACACTAACGAAAGACTCGACCTGGTACGAGAGGTGACTGTTTCATTTTTAACGAGCTTGTCATAGGAAAAGAACTATGCTCAAGGCTTTGAGTTGAATCCCCATATTTCTGTTTCATTTTTTAATGAGCTTGTTACTGAGAGGAAAAATTATTCTCATAGCCTCTGTTTCATTTTTTAATGAGCTTGCCACAAAGAAGAGAAACTATGCTCATGAATTCTTCTTGATCATGGCTTCCAAGAGGATAACACTTGGGAAGGACACCATGTCAAGGGCCAAAAATTAGTCATGGCTTCCAAGAGATCTTCACTGGATGGAAAAACAATGTTTTGGAAGGAACACATATCGAGGGCCGCGATTGGGGTAAGGAGATCAGGCTCCAACATCCCTACTGAAGAGATCACCATGTCAACTACTAGATCCAAGTCATCGGAAGTTGAAGTTATGGGAGACAACACCACATAATTGACCTGTGGCAGGGGTGATACTGACTACATATAAGAACCGTTTAGGGAGGTCATTGGGTTGGTAATTAAGTCAGGACCAACTCATGAAAGTTGATCAATAGTCACCATTCTTCCATAATGCAGGAAAGATATCACATGAAAGAGAGTGGACACAATAACTTTCATGGTATATATGTAATCTCGCCCAAGGAGTAAATCGAAATCCAAGGGGTCCTGGACTACCATAACATCAATAAAGACAGTTTTCCCTCCCAAAGTTACGAGAATCTAGGGAAGGATCCCTAAAGGGTGATTGGTTCTTCTGTTAAAATCAAACAGAGTCTGGGTGACTGACACAAGCTGAGGATAACCCAAAGCTTGCTAAGCAATAGAGGACAAAATACTAACGGATGAACCTTCATCTATCAGTGCATGAGGAACGTCCTGACCACAAACCTGTACTGGAATCTTGAAGGGAATGTGAGAGGGAATACGAGGTTTAGTTAGCACACCCCAATAAAAAAGGATGGCCTCATTACTTGGAGGGGGTTTTGCGGGAGACAAAGGAATTCCCCCCAGCACGGTAGATTCTGTATCAACGAGAAAAACATGGGCATAATCGGGTTTACTCTCTAATGAGAGAGTAGGATCGACTGATATTGACATCAAATCGACCACTTGGGTTTCATTCTCCAAGGGGAGAATGGGGTCGACAAGTGGAAACAAATTGACCGCTTGGGTTGCACTCTCTAATGGGAGAGCGAGAGCGAGATCGATTGAAGATGGGATCAGATCAACCACTTCGTCAACTGGTTCAACTAAGGATGTGACCATATTGACGACATGATCATGCGAACTAACCGATGAAGGGACTAGAGCAACCACTTGGGCACTCGTCAGAGGAGGAGTGGGATTGACCACGTTGGCACTCTTCAGATGAAGGGTGGGACTGACTAATGACGAGACTGGATCAATCACTTGGGTTTCAATTTTTAGATGAAAAGTTGGGTTGATCAATGGCGAAATAAGATCAGCTACTTTGGTTAGTCATTCAACTGAGGATGAAACTAGATTGACCACCTGATCAACCAGACTGACTGGGGATGGAACTGGATTGACCATTCCATCAACTAACGATGGGTTGGGGGAAATATTATGATAACAAGTTGGAAGTTGAAGATTTTTCAAAAGAGAAGAAACCTCGTCCATACAAGGAAAAATGTGAGAATAATGATCACCTTCGCATAACATACAAGGAAATTTGACAGGTGTCTTCTTATTACCAACCTTAACGTCACTAGTTGACGGGGTATCACCAGCATGACCAACAGGGGCCGATGACGTGGAGGAACACACTTCTAAGACCTTGGGAATACTAGGGAAATCACTCAGAAAGTGGTCACCATTACAAAGACTGCAAGGGAATTTGGGTTTTATATTCTTCGTTTTAATCTTATCGACCTCATCAACACTCCCAATACTATTAACAATCGCTGGTTGCTTGGATCCAACATCTGATGTAGTTGGAGGCTTGGTCCCTTTCTGGTTCTTCTTCTTCTCTTTTCGCTTCTTCTTATTCTTATCAACTTGGATACTCGCTTTAGAGCTTTCACTAGGCGAAGAAGGAAAAATGGAAGGAGACCTGATAGGTGAAGAAGTAGAAAGGTCGACATGAGGTTGATGTGTGGGTAGTGTGCTTACATCTAAAGCACCTGCATTCGAGATCACCAGAGTGGAAAAAAACCATGCTGGTAACCCAATTGTGAGACCTGGAAGGCTCAAAGTAGCGATGTAAGGAGGACCAACATTTCCGTAAGAAGGAAAAACAAAGGGTTCCCCTGGAAAAGGGGTTCCTTCATTGGTCGTTCTGGGAACTGACGCCATAAAAATAAATATCCAACCTAGATTCTGCTAGGGAGAACAAGCAACACACGCTAAAAATCTAGTAAGCAAGCAAGCAAACAAAACCTTCTCACAATGAGCACACTAGTTGGTGATGAAATCCAACGTCGCGGGAACAAAGTAAGAAGGGGCTGAGATAGAGCGGGTGGAAAATTTACGTTGATGACCTTTTTAACGGACCTACACCTTGGTAAAATCTCCCACACATAATCATGGGTATACCCTCCAAGGATCCTGAGTGAGTCTGGCCAATGTCGATTCCAGGTACTATGAAGACTTGCCCCTCCACATTCACCTTGTGTAAATACCCTAAAGAGATAGGGCACTAAGGTTACCAACTATAATAGTGATGCCTGGGGAAACAGTCGACAGTTCGATCCATGAGCAAGGGCGGGGTATCTAGCCCGAAATCAACTTGAAATACTTCCACTCATCATTGTGGGTGTACCTTCAAGTGACCCCCATAATACGTGCAATCTCTACACCAAGACCAACAAAGAAGGGTGAGTAGCTCTGCTAGTCTCAATGCGACCTCAAGTTTGACCCTTATGTGAGAAGGGCTTCCCAGGACAAACTGTAGTAATTAGATTTCACTGCTCCCTAACACAAGATCCTATGTTTGTTTGCAGCTTTGGAAAGTTATCTTTCACACCTATTCCAAATCCCTACAACTAATCTAATGTAGGTTTTCTACCAGAAAATGTAAAAATGTCTAATCAATTTTAGTTTAGCGCTTGATTTTTAAGGCTGTTGTTACTCAAAAAGAAAATGGTGTGGACAACATGGTGTTTTGACCGACTCGAAAGTTATGCAAAGAGATGAATATGCAATATTTTCATTTCTATGAAAGCTATGCTACGAGAAGGAGAAAACATTCATCATTCCAGATGCACAATGTCCCAAAATGACAAAAAACATGCAATTTCGCTACTTCAAATGCAAGCTAGTTTCACTACCCAAAATAAAGAATGCATTTATCTTATTTGTTTGACTATGATGTATACATAAAGTAAATACAAATCCTTCAATGCTCCACTACTTTCAATCAGGAGAAAGAGACCTATGCAGATGCAAAAGACACGAAGCAAAAGGGATACAAACAAAGCATGCACTCAAGGTAGTGAGGTATGAAGGAAAACAAGTAGAAACTTGTTCTGACAAACAATAACACCATCAAGGATTCTACAACCAATCAAACATTCAAGGAACACAACAAATGCAAAGAAGAATCCAAGAAATGATAGGGAGAAAAAGAAACCACTCAAAACTGTCGCGACAAAACACGCAGCTAAAAAAGGCAATTTCACATTTTTGAAAAAGGTTTCAAGCTCCAATCAAGACAAGAGGGAGTGATAAGCATAAAAAACCATCAAAAACCAATCCAAACAACTTCACAAACCAACCACAGACTCTAGGTAAAGAACTATGCAAAACATGCTGCAAAAGACTGAGCAAAAGAAGGCAAAAACTCTCAAAAAAGAGACTAGAGCTCCCCCAGAAGGGTGCACAGGGTGTTGCAACACTCTCTAAGACACTGTAGGGGAGTGCTAGCGCTTTATTATGGCCTACAGGGGGCGTTGGTCCACCTAGAAATTCAAAAAAAGGTCAAAAAAATGAAGAAAACTCACCTAGAATGCATGAAAATTGGTGAAATTGCTAGTGAAGGTAGGAGAAAGCTAATGGAAGATGAATAAACAGTAAAAGTGATCTGAAAGGTGGGAAAAGCGCAGGGAAAATCCAAGGAAATAAAAATAGTATTTTCTCCCCAGTGGAGTCGCCAATTTCTATTACAGGAGAATCCCCCTATGGACAAGTGGATTCCCTCTTGGGCTTTAGACTCCTAAAACCAAGACATAAAGGGTGATAATGTTGGTCACTGACATCCTTTTAAACCTAGCTAAACTAATGTATAGAGAAGAGGAAGAAAGGTGTACCTTTTTAACGATGTTTGTCCTCGCACAGTCCGAGTTGAGCTTTGATCCCCAAGCTCCTCGATAAGTCCTGTAAAACAAACAAAGACATAACAAGCTTCCTATTCTACTAAAATTAGCTTGAAAATAGATTTATCTAATAGAGACAAGTTCATGTAGAATAAACAAAACCTTGAAAGAAACATACCAAGCACATATGTATATTAATGAGAACAATAGAGAATACTTACATACCTTTGATGAAGGTCCAACAACCTCTCCCATCTCTCCTTGTCCAACCCTTTGCTCAAATAATCCACACAAAATGATGATGCTTCAATGATATCTCCCTTATGAGATCATAAGTTTGATGCCTTCAATGTCTCCCCTTCCTCATGAGATCATAAGTTAGGTAGCTCTCAATCTCCATCTCTTCACCATGAGAAGGCCTCCTTATATAAGCTTGGAGAGGCCCAACCACCTTAGATATTCTTGGGATAGGTTGAGGATCTTTCTCCATCAGTTGTAGATCCTCCCTAAGATCCAACCTTGACCTTATATTCGAATCCAACTAACTCTAGATATGAGGGGGATATCCATGATTTTCCTCAACAGTCAAAGATTCCCTTAAATAGGCCAGAACTCCCCCAAAAGGGTACACAAAGCGTTGCAACACTCCCCCAAAGAAGGGTAGGGAGTGTTGACACTCCCTGACAGTGGGTAGGGGAGAGATGCCTTCCAAAAATCATTTTTAAATGGTTTCTTCCATGGAAAAAGTTTTGTACTCCTCATCAGACGATTTCTCCCTCTTAAACCAATCTTTGAAAGTGTCTTAAGTGTCTTTATGATGTCGTTAGAGACATGACATAGGCAAGATGACAATATGATTTTTGTGACACTTGCAACACTTGCGACCAAAATGCGACACTTGCAACACTTATGATGACGACAATAGGTCATCATTGGAGTGAGTAATTTTGATGTGTAACAACGAGCTTGACACAAAAACATGAACTTTGCTCATAACTTTTGTCTCATTTTTTAACAAGCTTGAAATAAAAAAACCATGCTCAACACACTCTTCTTGATCATGGCTTCTAAGAGGACGATTCTCCAGAAGGACACCATGTCAAGGGACAAAACTAGGTCATGGCTTCCAAAAGATCTTTATTTGATGGAATAAATACACTATGGAAGGAACACATGTTGAGGGTCGCGACAGGGGTAAGGAGATCAGGCTCTAAAATCCATATCAAACATATCACCATGTCAAGTACCAGATCTAAGTCATAAGAGATTGAGCTTACAATGAGAGGATCATATTCATCGACAAGTGAAGGTATGGGGGAAAACGCCACATAATTGACCCATGGCGGGGGCGATACTATCTACATATACAAACCATTTAGGGAGGTCATTGAGTCAGGACCAAGGAATGGAAGTTGATCAATAGTCACAATTCTTCCATCGTGAGGGAAATATATCACACGAAAAAGGATGGACACAATAGCTTTCATGGCATAAATTTAATCTCTCCCAAGGAGTAAATCGAAATCCAAGGTGTCTTGGACTACCATGACATCAGTAAAGACAATTTTCCCTCCCAAAGTTACAGGAAACTAAAGAAGGAATCCTAAAGGTTGACTGGTTATTCTGTTAAAATATAACAGATTATAGGTAACTGACACAAGATGAGGATAATCCAAAGCTTGCCAAGCAATAGAGGAAAAAATACTAACAGATGCACCTTCATCTATTAGCGTCTCAGGAATGTCCCAACCATAAACCTGTATGGTAATCTTGAAAGGAATGTGAGAGGGAAGACGAGGTCCAGTTAGCGCAACCCAATTAAAAAGGATGGCCTCATTACTTGGAAGGGGTTCTACGAGAGAAAGAGTAATCCCTCCCAGCATGGTAGAGTCTGTATCAACGAGAAAAATGTGATAAATATCAGGTTTACTCTGTAGCGGGAGAGTAGTATCAACCGATGATGAGATCAGATCAATCACTTGAGTTTCATTCTCCAAGGGGAGAATGGGGTCAATGAATGGAAATGGATCGACCGCTTGGGTTTCACTCTCTAACGAGAGAGTGGGATCGACCGAGGATGGGACTAGATCAACCACTTTGTCAAATGGTGCAACTAAGGATGTGACGAGATTGACTACACGATCAACCAGACTGACTGACGAAGGGACCAAATTAATCATTCCATCAACTACATGTGGGTCAAGAGTAACCTTGTGCTAACCAACTAGAAGTTGAGGTTGGGAAACTATCATGTCTTCTAGTAATTTCGAGGCTTCATCCATACGAGGGAAAAGGTGAGTTTGATGACTCCCTCTGCATAACATACACGGGAACTTGACTCTAGTTTTCTTCTTCCCAATGATATCTTGACTAGTTAACGGGAGGTCATCATCATGGTGATCAGAGGGTGATGACATGGGTTGGAAAAGATGTGTAGACCATGCTTCTATAACCTTGGATAGACCAGGTAAATCCTTAAGAAGATGGCTACCCTTACAAAGCTTGCAAGGGTACTTGGGCTTACGGGTTTTTTAGGTGATCTTGGCATCATCAACACGCCCAACACGATTATCAGTAACTGGTGGTTTTCCAACATGTCTGGCAATGGTTGGAAGTTTAGACCCTTGCTTATTTTTCTTCTTCTTATTCTTCCTTTTCTTCTTCTTCTTATTCACCGGGTTACTAGCTTTAGAGATTTCACTCGGCGAAGAAGATGAAACGAAAGAAAACCTTGAAAGTGAAGAAGGTGAAGAAGATCTTATCAGTGAAGAAGGCGAAGGATCAACATGAGGTTGTCTTGACGGGGGTAAGTGACACACCATCAACTGGAAGGTTAGATCCAAACCGGGGTTATCTAATTAACCCAAACCGTTTGGTATGATATTACCCTACGAGTTTAATGGCTTCGTTAGCCAACTAAGGTCCTAAAAACAATAAAAGAAATAAAATAATCTAAAGCCACGATTCTAACAATCTATGTACTAATTACAAGTGTTCGAATATAAACGTGAATATACAAATGATTATAAACAATCTATGTACAGTTTGCAAGGTTTACTTGAAATCTTGTGAAATGAATGTTCATAATAATGTTTCTAATTGAGATAAATAAAGAACATAAATATTTTTGTTTTTTGAATGTTTAAAGATTTTAAATTAATAAATACTAAGCAAATACAATTGAAACAATGATACATAAAAAATCAAAGCTAATTAATGCAATCATTGTTTAATTAATAAACAATTTAATAAAATAACACACACACTAACCTGTTGCTGATCGACAAAACTAGGTTTATCTCTCCGTGTTGTTTGAGCTCATGCTTGTCCTGCTTTTAAGGGAAACCTATAACAGAACAATACTAGTACTTCCATAATAAATTCAAAGAAGTGTTTGATATGTGGAGTAAAGTAATAACAACATAAAGACAACTAATTAAAAATCTCATGATCTTAAGATAATCAATATTTAAGAACGAAAGAAAACTCAATTATAAGTATTGATATTATCCATCATTTAACATTAGAAATAAACTCAATAATAATCAAATGATCGATTGATCACACATACAAAATAGAATGAAAAATTATGGACAACATCTAAATATTTAACAATATGAAACACCATCTAATGACAAGGCTAAAGCTAAATCAACCATAATAATATCTCATAATACAGAGGTAGTAGGAGAACACAATGGAATAAACATCACATAGGTCTAAAGCCAAAAGTGAATTTCTTTCCCATATCAATTCCCAAAATTACATGTCCATACTGTAGTCTAGCCAAAAGTTGTCTCAATCACTAAACAACAACCACTATTTAAACTTGTCTTGGATTAATAACCTCTTATCATACAAGACAAGGCATAATCCAAAAAAATAAGTTTGCTTCAAAAATATAATAACAAAGGAACACTCATGTAGGAGTCCTTGATAAAAAATAATTACATAATGATATTGTTTTATCAAACAAAAAGAGAAATTACTAAGCTATGCAACGCACAATCCATGATTTCATCTCCTTGTGAATAACATCATAACTGTTTTTTTCCTGAAAACAATAAAACGAAATTGAATTTTAGATAACAATACAAACTAATATTTACAAATAGACTGGCTACAGAATCATGAGATTCTGTAGCTAGTCTTAAATTAACAACTAAATCAAAATAAAATCTACCTATTTTATTTTTACAACAAAATTAAATCAAAGAGAATCAAAACATTTTTTTACCGTTTCAAAGATTAAACAAAGAAGCATATGATAATTATGAGTTAATGATAGCATTGAAATTTGTTGCGTTCTTGATAACCACATTACAAGCTTGTTTAAACCTTTTACTTGCTTGGCCAACGTTGGATCAAACACATGCCTTTAATTCTTGATTTTCCCTCTCAAGCAAGGAGTTTCGAGCAACCATATGTTTTAACTATGCTTGGAGATATGGTATATCTATGTAATATCGTTCCACCTATTCAAGACAATTTTCACAGTGTACAGGTGCTATGGTTGGCAGAGGTCGAGTGTGTTTTGCAATGGGTTCTTTGGCCTGTTCTGTAGCTTCTTTCAAATCTTGGCTTATACCAGCGAAGCCTTCTTGATTTTTTAAGAACAAAGGTATCCCAGAAACAAAATCATATTGTATAACTTCAATACTGGTTTCATTACCAAGGGACTGGTTATATACATCTTCTCGGACAAGAAATTCATTGATCTCATCATCGAACAAGTAATCATTGACCTCAATCACTGAGATCGAGATCAGATGATATTGCTGTCGATTTCACAGACTCTTGGATATTAACCTACCTGGTCTCTCTTGTTTATAAAACTCAAATCTGAATTACCCTATTCCTTATGCTTGCAATTTTTCTTGACAGTAAATTTGTTAAAGAAACCCCTAGTCGGCTCAACAGTAGGAGCAAGAGAAACCCTCTCTTTTAACACATCTATAACCTTCTCTAACGATTTTCAAGGCACAAAATCATATCGTGGTTTTTTGCCCAAAGGGTTCTGAACAACAACATAATTTCACTTTGTGGTTGCATGGTCTTCATGTGGATCAACACTTTGATTTTCGAAGGTAGGGTTACAAGGATTGGGGTTTGTATTGGAAAGGAGAGGTGATTCTATCGTGCTCTCGAGTAGGGTGAAATTGTTTCTACATAGGAAATATTCCCAAGTATCCCCAATCTGAGCTAGATGCGACAACAACAAAATTTGAATAAGCCCATGGTGGAAAAGGATAGACATAGGATTTAAACTCTATCTCTGATAACGCTTAGACATTTTATGCATGCTCATAAACAAATATAAAGGAATATTTATCTTTAACCCTAGATAAATCATCAACAAGTGAATGTGATACAAGAAAACTAAGCCATACATACCCTCACAAGTTATGAACTATTTAAGAATTAGAAGCAGGCTGTTCCATCGAGGTTTTAAGAGAGTAATCGATGTACCTTTAAGTCAACATTTCAATTTCTTAGAGACCATGAACAAACTCCAAGGCATTCCTTCTAATTTGGCATTTTTGAACCATTTTTCTTCCTCCTGTGATAGTCCTGTAGCTCGTGCTATAGAATCCTCGGTTACTTCAAGTTGTAGATCCCTAATTTTAGCTTTAGAGCCATCAAATGATTGAGCGAATGCCTGTGCAACTGCTAAGTTATAACCCTCAAAATTTTGGATGAAAATGTCCTAGCCATGTGCCTGTATATGGCTTATGGCATCGTCGTGGGAGAGGAGGGCTTGCAAGCCACTAGGTTCAATTATAATCACAAGAGCTATGGGTGTTATCACACAGACACAGTAAAGGCAATGAGAGGGAGGTTTTGCTTTCCAATACACAAACAATAGGGAGAGGTCTATAAAATCGGAAGAGGCCCGATACCTATGGAATTGGGAGGCTATCATGCTTGGTAATTTGAGCTTTGAGTGACAAAGAACCAGAGGACACATAGGCTTGTAAACCACTTTGCGCAATGAACATTGAACACAAACCATTATCACTTACCTATTCGAATAATGAATGAGAGTCTTAATTATGCAGGACAATAGGATGACGTGGAATTGTTAGTACATCAGTCCTGTACCAGGGTGATAAGATTGTGATATGACTGGTAAGAGCGAGATTCATATTGAATTTAACCCAAGGTTCTGTGCCATCAAGCATATCGAATATAAAAATCATATAATCAACCAAAATATGACTAAGTCATATTTCCCACAGTGAATAAAGCAATGGCAATGGATCGATCAATTAACTTACAAACTTTAAGATTTATAAACATATAGATGCCATTTAGGTATAATACCTTTAGCAAAAGAAACAAAGAAATCACAAACTATAAAATGATTACCCAAGCCAAACTTTTGTTTTAATTTCATGCTTGCAGTCATGAAATTAAACAAACAAACGATAAATTTAAACAAAATACTCTTATAATCAGCTAGGCCAAAGAATATCCTCAAAAGTAGAGGACATAAACGTTTGTAAATATGAGGAGGAGGCAGCTACAATTTTTTTTTATCCCTCGGTGGTGACTTTTATTATGATAAAATTTGACATAATTGTTGGCTACCAACATGTTGATGTTCTTGGGGGGAAGTGCTTACAACCAAATCACTTGCTGCATTCAAGATTACTTGAGTGGAAAAAAACCATACTGGTAATCCAATTGTGAGACCTGGAAGGCTCAAAGTAATGATGTAAGGAGGACCAATGTTTCCATAAGAAGGAAAAACAAAAGGCTCCTCTAGAGCAGGGGGTGCTTCATTGGTCATTCTGGGAATTGATGCCATTAAACACAGATCCAACTTAAGGCCTGTAAGGGAAAACAAACAACAAACGCTAAAAAATCTAGGAAGCAAACAAACAAACAAAACCTTCTCACAATGAACGCACTAGTTGGTGATGAAATCCAACGTCGCAGGAACAATGTAAGAAGGGGCTGAGATAGAGCGGGTGGAAAAGTTATGTTGATGACCTTCTTAACGGACTTACGCCCTGGTGCAAGATCCCACACATAATTGTGGGTATACACTCCAAGGAGCCCAAGTGAGTTTGGCCAACGTCGATTCCAGGTACAACAAATACTTTCCCCTTTAATGTTACCTCGTGTAAAGACCCTAAAGAGATAGGCTACTAAGGTTACCAATTACGACAATGATGCCTGGGGAAACAATTGACAGTCCAATCCACACACAAAGGCAAGGTATCTAAACCCAAAATGAACTCGAGAAGGTCCCCACAGGATTTTCTTCCCAAGTGACCCCCAATAATACGCACAATCTCTACACTAAGACCAACAAAGGAGGGTGAGTAACTCTGCCAGTCCTAATGCAACCTCATGATTGACCCTTGTGTTAGAAGGTCTTCCCAGGACAAAATGTAGCAAGTGGATTTCACCGCTCCCTAACACAAGATTCTATGTTTGTTTGCAGCTTTGGAAAGTTATCTTTCACACCTATTCCAAAGCCCTACAACTAATCTAATGTAGGTTTTCTACCAAAAAATATAAAAATGTCTAATCAATTTTTATAAGCACTTTATTTTAAGGCTGTTGTTTACTCAGGAGGAAAATGGTGTGGACTGAATGATGTTTTGACCGACTCTAAACAATGCAAAGAAATGAGAATGCAAATATTTCACTTCGACGAAAGCTATATTATGAGAAGGAGAAAACGTTTATCATTCCCAAATGCACAATGTCCCAAAATTTTATTAAACTCATTAATATCAAGATCTTCAAGAAATGAGCTAAAGAGACTGTACACCAATACACGATTCTTGGTACCCAATCTAAGACCAAAAANAACAAACAAAACCTTCTCACAATGAACGCACTAGTTGGTGATGAAATCCAACGTCGCAGGAACAATGTAAGAAGGGGCTGAGATAGAGCGGGTGGAAAAGTTATGTTGATGACCTTCTTAACGGACTTACGCCCTGGTGCAAGATCCCACACATAATTGTGGGTATACACTCCAAGGAGCCCAAGTGAGTTTGGCCAACGTCGATTCCAGGTACAACAAATACTTTCCCCTTTAATGTTACCTCGTGTAAAGACCCTAAAGAGATAGGCTACTAAGGTTACCAATTACGACAATGATGCCTGGGGAAACAATTGACAGTCCAATCCACACACAAAGGCAAGGTATCTAAACCCAAAATGAACTCGAGAAGGTCCCCACAGGATTTTCTTCCCAAGTGACCCCCAATAATACGCACAATCTCTACACTAAGACCAACAAAGGAGGGTGAGTAACTCTGCCAGTCCTAATGCAACCTCATGATTGACCCTTGTGTTAGAAGGTCTTCCCAGGACAAAATGTAGCAAGTGGATTTCACCGCTCCCTAACACAAGATTCTATGTTTGTTTGCAGCTTTGGAAAGTTATCTTTCACACCTATTCCAAAGCCCTACAACTAATCTAATGTAGGTTTTCTACCAAAAAATATAAAAATGTCTAATCAATTTTTATAAGCACTTTATTTTAAGGCTGTTGTTTACTCAGGAGGAAAATGGTGTGGACTGAATGATGTTTTGACCGACTCTAAACAATGCAAAGAAATGAGAATGCAAATATTTCACTTCGACGAAAGCTATATTATGAGAAGGAGAAAACGTTTATCATTCCCAAATGCACAATGTCCCAAAATTTTATTAAACTCATTAATATCAAGATCTTCAAGAAATGAGCTAAAGAGACTGTACACCAATACACGATTCTTGGTACCCAATCTAAGACCAAAAAATGCCAAAAATCATGCAATTTCTCTACTTCAAATGCAAGGACACCCCCAATCTAATGCAAAGAAATTTTTTATTTCAAAGATAGCTAAAATAAGTAACAAATTTATTCAAAACAAAAAACAACCCAAACTAATTTTCTCTTTCAACACGATTTATTAAAAAAAAAAGTAGTCTTTCACTAACCAATTCTAAAGAAAAAACAATGCTTTGTAACTGAAAGACACTCAAAGCAAGATATCAAATATTTCAAAAGAAAACAAGCTAAAACAAAGCAAAGAAGGCTAAAACCAGATTCAAAGTTGTCAAGTAGACTGTAACCAAACCCAAAAATTCACCCCAAAACCATATCTGAGACCTGGGCAAGGAAAAACCAACAAGAATTATTTTTTCACACAATCGTCACAGGGTGCAGACTAACACAGTGCGATGATCCTAGATCATCGTGGGTAAAAGGAGGCCACAGTGTGACGACACCACACTATATCTCAAGGAAGAGTGCGACGACCCTATATCGTCGCAATGTCTCTCAAAGCAGGGTGCGGCGATCAAAGAAAAAATGGAAAAAATAAAAATCATGAAGGTTTTCTAGTGAAATTAAATAGTTAGAGAGTCAATCTGGATCTCACAGTGACTCAGAAAATAGAACCCATGCAATCAAAGAAAGAAATCAAGACTACTAGGAAAACAATCCGTTCCCTACTGGAGTCACCAATTTTGTTATCAGACTAATCAGTAAGTATTGACACAAATAGATCTCCCTAGTTTCACCCGAAACTAGAACAAAACAAGACATAATATAAAACTTCCCCTAAGTTTTAATTATCAAGCATACTAACTAACAAGGATAAATAACATACCTTTTAAACATAGTTTTTCCTCGCTAGTGTCGCCCTTGCTTCGTCACAAGGCTTATGGGATGCTGAACTTGTAAAAATATACAATCCAACGAAGTGAAAGCAACAATGTGTACTCAACAAAACCTATGCATGTGATCAAGGAGTCATACAATAAAATAAGACCAATTTTATGGGAAATAAATATATCATTGTATTAAAGAATGTGGAAGAAAGATACAACCAGATGCCTTGATGTTGTCAGGTTCCTTCCAACAGTTCCTTTCTTCCCACACACTTCTGCTCCATGGATTCTGAGATCAACAATCTATCTTGACAAAGCAAAGCTCAAAGCCAACATACAAGCTCCAAAAAATCCAAGCTACAAAACTCAAGAACTTTCCAACTTTTCCAATCTAACTTTCTCCATGAGAACTCCCCTCCTTTTATAAGCTGAAAAGGATAGGGTGAGGAGGTTAGGATGATCCCATGAGATCAGTGACATGACTCAGATCCAAACCGATCGGAGCCCACCTCACCCTCGAATCTTCTATTCTAGAAATTTTGAGAAATTCCTCTTTTTCCTTTGTACGAAAATCGTCGCACACTTAGACCTGAGAAAACTGTGACGACATCGCAGGCCACTGTGGTGCAACCTGTGATGATCCTAGATCGTTGCACCCTTAACACTAAGCAAGGTGTGACGATCCCTTTTTCTAAGGTTTTTTACAAAGGAAAAGTATAATTTCATCTCTCAAGGAAAAAGTATCTTCATTCTTCTTCAAGAATTAAGGCCATTGATCCTTCTAAAGACAAAGGATAGGTTTACATCATTAACCATCATAGGGGTGACGAAAATAATGTGTAACAAATGGAAACCTTAGATTGAATAATGGGATGAAGATCAAGAAGCTCGATGTTTGTACTAGATAATCAATTAACAAATCGAACCAAATGCGTAAGGAGAAATCTCAGTAGAATCTCCCCTATCGGTCAGACACAATTTCGACTCGGATCTATATAATTGGTAGATAGAAAGTTATGAAGCACACTGAAAATAATGCTGGAGCATTGAATCCATTCCAATTAAATGCCCAATAATTTTTTTTTCTATCAAAGTAGTACCCATAGTATATGAGAAAAGGCTCCGAAAAACTGCCACTCTAATCCCGACCAACAATAAAACGAAAAATCCATTGCGCTATAATGAACGAAATGCACCATTGACACACGTTGAAGATGTTAAGACCTAATATTGGCTCATTACCCCTTAATTGGGGCATATTATATTAGTAATGTTATTTTATTTATGTCATCTTTAGGCCATTAGTTGTAATTATACCTCCTAGTCTCCTATATATACCAAGGA
>SNQJ01S0061586.1:83424-99516 GCA_010110895.2 Picea sitchensis | reverse complement strand
TAAGTTCTTACTCTCTTCATTTTACCCAAAAATTTATGAAGTCCACAATTATTACTTAAGTGGTTTTTATTTTAAACTTTAATATTTTATTTTTATAGAGATAATTTCTTAAGGGTGGACAAAATTTTACCCCTAGCAAAGTTTTAGACTTAGGACTTAGATTCTTAACTAGGCGACATTTTAATTAGGGAAGTTGTTTTAAAATTTCTTAGTGAGATATTAGTCTTAGGGCCATCTAGGTTCGTTCCTTTAACATCATCAATGTGATGTGCCCTTCAGGACGCACTACGTGCTCCAAGGGTGCCACTCGCCTCTTTTGTTTCTTTTGCGCGACGTTCCCTTCAGGACGCACGACGTGCTCCAAGGGTGCCACTTGCCTCTTTTGTTTCTTTTGCGTGTCGTGCCCTTCAGGATGCATGACGTGCTCCAAGGGTGCCACTCGCCTCTTGAATGATTGGTAGACATCAATAACCCCTGGAGTCAACACTCCGCCAGGTGAACTTGTGCGAGACTAAGGGTTTCTAAGGAATAAGGCCCCCACCTTATTGCGTGCCCCTTAGAATCATCATGAGCGACTATCGCAGTCTTCCCTCATGACATCGTGGGTCCCCTCGAACTATGTAATCGTTAACCTACAGTTCGAGCCACAATGAGAGTGCTAGTAGGCTGTGGTAGGGATGTTGTCCACACCTCTCCCTCAACCTCTCTGGTAGTCGTGTGTGACCCCTTTACTCCATATGTGAGTCTAGTCAGCAAGCTATCGTTAGCCTGTATCATCAACAAATCATGTCAAAACATATCCACATCATATCATCAAATGAAATGTACCAATATCACAGTAAATCAATCAAACCCCAATAACACACTTCCTGACTCTATCCGGAGTCCAATGGGTTCCATCGATGCCTCTGCATCCTCAAGGTCCAAAACCTTGCACACTCAGTAAAACCGAGTCAATATCACTTGTCTATGTCAATGCAGTAAAACATCATGTCATCTACTATAACTCATCATATTCAAAGTCAAATGTTTTAATATCATAATAATCCAGATCACTTGCGAGCAAGTGTCCTCAAAGAATAAGTTCACTCAGTGCCCAGAGCGGGATGTTACAATTCCTAAAATACTCCATGGTGGTTAAGCCTTCATTTGCTATATAAGGAGACCACTCAAGGGTAAAGGGAGAGTTCTAAAGAGTATCAAACCTTTTCTCTTATGGAATTAAGAGATAGTTTGGTAGCATTGTGGAAGTTCATAAAAAGGTCTAGAGAGGAGGATCATTTGAGGAAGCTTTCTCAACATCACATGATTTCAAGTGTTGTCCATTGTTTCTCATGAATATAAGCTTGGCCTATTCCCATAATTTTGACTCATTTACTTTACACATGAATGTTTATGCTTGTTTCATTTAGTTAGATTTTATTTCATCTAATTTTGTGAAAATAGTAGAAGAGGAAGGTTTTTTTGTCTAAGTGCAGGAAGATTGTGATCAAGCTAGGACATGATCCAATGTTGGAGCAATAAGGAGCAGAGAGGAAAACCTTCGAAAAAGGTGCACTCTTATTTTCTTTTCCCTCTTCTCATTTTCATATGTGAATAGACAGGAGCAAGGGATGTTAGTTTCCACTTTCTCTATTCTTTCTTAGTCGAAGAAAACTCGACTAAGGGGAGCTTAACCTATCCGCATGGTAAGATTGCTCACAACAACAATAATCTAGGTTTCCCAAAAAACTCTTCAAACTTGTTTTTGTAGTAGGTACTATATAATTAACAAGATATTTCACCCTATTAGGGTTGGTATGAAATCACATTTGGTTAATGACAAACCCCATATATTGAATGGTAATTTGTCAAAAAAATGAAAATTTTCATTTTACTTGCAATTTGTGAGGGCATAGTAGTTTTGACACTAAATTCACATGTAGTTGGATATTTTCCCACGTTTGGACAAATATTAGAATATCATCAAAATAAATCACCACAAAATGGCCTCCGTAGGGGCGAAAAATATCATTAATCAACCTCATAAAAATCGAAAGTGCATTAGTGATCTTGAAAATCAAAATGATCCATTCATATAAGCCACACCTTGATTGGAATGTTGTTTTCTAGGTGTCATTGGTATTTATGCACACTTGGTGATAACCTATAGCCAGGTCTACCTTTGTAAATAACTTGGTACCCTTGACATAGTCAAGAGGCCATCAATTCATGGAAAATGATAATGATTATTGATGGTGGATTTGTTGATCTATGGTAATCAACGAATAAATTCCATTCTTTGGTGTCCTTTTTGTGATAACGAAGGTTTGGGAACTAGAAGTGGAGGAGTTAGGTTGAATATGACTAGATTCTAGAATATTTTTAAGTTTATGTTTTACTTTAGTAACTTCATAGAGAGTAAGGTGATAATTAGGGACATTGGGAAGAGACGCATGAGGCACTAGGTGGATGGAATGTTGCATAGGTCATAAGAAGAAGGATATTGGGAGTGACAAATACAATTGGTAAATTCATCAAGAAAATGCTACATATTAGATGGAAGCCAGTGGGAATGATTATCATGTTTGACAGGGAAAAATCAAACATGAAGACATATATTTATTGAGACTGGACTGATGAATAGTATCATTTTTAGACAACATAGACAGTGGGGGAACCATGGAAGATGTAATTTTGTAATTGTTTTAATAATTAAATAGTTTGTAAGAATTATGATGAGCATCATACAAAGTATGGCACCGGTGTTGGTATGGAATCCCTAAGAGGAGGTCAACACAATGAAGAGATGAAATTTCCCACTCAACAATGTCATGAAAATGCCCAATCGAAAAATTAATAGAACAACATTTATTAGATAACAACTATGGTCTATATTATTATCCCTGGCCCAACTAATAAGGATCTTGATAGTAAGTAGTGGGTAACCATAGGTGTGTAGTATATTCCATAGCATAAGTTGATCCATACCCTATAGTAACATATCGATATCAAGACGCGGAAGCATAAGCAATATATTATACAATTGGTTAAATTGTTGATCCAATGGTTGATTCAGGTGATTAAGGATGAAGTCACAAGAGATAAAATTCTTCGGAATCCCATTATATAGAATCATGGTAATGATTTCCTTTCAAATTTGATAATTGTGGGTAAAAGGATGGTTAGTAGGGTGTTGGGACCCATTTATGGTCATTAAAAGGATTAAATATCTATAGTGTTAAGGATAATAAGAGAAATTATGTCAAAAGGAGAAGGGATTTAAGAAGAAAATAAAGGGTCTGAAACTTCAACAATATGTTGATTTGTGTATGAGGATTTTCTTAGATTGTGAAATTGGAGAAAATAAAATTTTGTAGAAGGATGGGTTGAGACCTTGTGGCAATGGCATCAATGTCTAGTTATTGGAGAGGATGGTGATTCAATGAAGGAATAAATGTAGGCTAGAGAGAGTTGGGTGGGTTAGGAGTAGGAAAATGAGGAGAAGGGAGGAAAGGGTGTTTATTATTTTTTCACTCAATAATGAGATCATGGATGAAGGCTTGATATAGGGATGTTCTTTCAAATAAGAAACCTCATTTCTAAATTTTTATAATAAATCATAATTGAATATTTTTAAAATAAGTGCTTTTTCAAATTTGTGGATATCAAGACAAATCTCAATATGTGTGAAATATGTCAATGTGTCACTGCATTGATTGAACTTGAGTTTTTAGAAGTTGTAGGAAGTGAAACATGAGGTTCTGCAAATAACCACGAGGGTATAAATGACATTGAAGGACCTAACAAAAGTCATTCCATATTCTAGTTTGTTTAGTCAAGGAACTGTTTCTAGATTGATCTGGATTGAACTGAATGTAGAGTTCTAGGGTTTTGGATTGTGTCTCCCAACAAATCCTTTTTTATTCCCTCTATTTGTAAGCTATCAATATATAGTATAGTGTTGACAATAATATTTGGACACATTTTGGAGTATACACTGAATATGCAAATCCAAGAATCCAATAAATCACCTTACATTTTCCCATCATACTTGACAAGAGAAAAATGGGTGTAAATGGAAGACAGAGGTAGAAACATGAGGCTATAGTCATATCATTTCCTTCATAGAAAGTGTGATCTCCTAGGATAGTATAAGAACAAAGTTTTGACATTAGTTATATATTGGATCCTTGAATGTAGGCATTATGAGTAGAATGAAGTGACAAATCCAGGTGGATTGGGTAGTTGTGGAAGAAAACCAAAATAAAACCTAATCCCAATAGAGAATAAATATTAAGGTGTAGGACAGGTCCTTTTGAAACTAAAATAGAAAAACATAAATTATTTTGGGTCGGTGTAGAGCCTTGAGAATAAATAGAATGATTGTTAAATGAGTAGATGGGGTGGAGAATTCAAGATGCAAAGGAAGTCATTCTTGATGACAATATTGGTGTTCATTTGAGTTCAATAACCATAAGTGTGAGAGAAGAAAGGCTTGGAACAACTTCTCTAATACCAAATGATGGTAATTAGAGGAGTTATTATCTTAACAAAGTAAAAATAGAAACACAAGACACAAATAAGACTCACAGAAAATGAAACAAGAAACAAGAAAGATTAATTATTCATTTATGTATCTAAGGATTAATAAGAAATACAAAGAATTCATCTGGTATTAGCTTCACAATGTAAAATATAACCACTCAAAAATAGTAAATACATCTCCATTGCTTTCATGGATCTCCAAAGATAGTGTATTTATTTAATATCACTAACTTTGATATAGAGAAGTCAACCCTCATGGAGAGACACGTCCTTAATTCATATCAAAAGTACAGATCTTGGATGAAAGATAGATGGTTATTGGTGAGAATAAAGGTTTGGAAACTTAGGAATCCTTCACCTACTATCTATTTGTTACACTTTCTATGCTTAAGATCTAAGTATTGTTATGGCAAGAAATTATGAGAAAGCATACAACATATTGAGATATTTCTTTCCACACTGAAGAGCATTATAGGGAAGACTAATCCTAGGGTACTATTTTTTTTCTTTTAAATAAAAAGGGGGTGGAACCTATTATATTAACATAAAGATCATACAGTAACGGTTGATGATACCAGTTGTCCCGCCTAAACAAGAAACCAGGACATCTGGATACCCTGTGCTAGGTGTTACTTTGTTATCAAAATAAACATGTAAATGCCCTGCCCGAAGGAAACCAGGGCTATTATACTAATAGGTTTCAAAAAGTGTGCCATAGCTAGATGTAAAGAAACTGAGCAAACTAATTGAACTAGAACTAGATACAGAACAACAGAGATACCCCTAACCGAAAGCTTCATTGAACCGTTTTCCCGTGCGCTTCTTTTCTCTCTTCTGTTGTCGCCAGCCTGCTAGAAGCGAGTACGTCTGCGCACACGTCGGACATTGCCTCTGCGGAAGATTCTTGGAGTGGGCTGCAAAAAGCATGTCCAGCCTTTGGTCAATCCTGGCAAGGCGAAAAACTTGGTCATCCATTAGACTCCTGAGCTCGAAGATGAGTGGGAGGTGCCATAATTCAGAGAAGGATGGTTGTTCCATCCCACCGCTGACGTCGGGTGCTTGTTGCCTGGGGTCCATCGCTTCTTTGGTCGAAAGCCCTGGTGGTGTCACCGTCTTTGTGGTGCCGTCGAGAGGAGTTTCCTCCTCCACGAAACAGGTTGGGAAGAGGTCCTCTGAGCTGTTGGCGTTGAAGTTCTGCAGGGTGTCCCCGGGCGGAAGCTTGTTTTCCTTCTTGAATTCAATTGAGGGGTGGCTCTGCATGGCTTCCTCCAAACTAATTTCCTCTACGTACGCCATGGGAGGCGTCCATGGTCTTCTTCTGCGTCGGGTGGATTTTATGGCAAGTGCCCTTTCAAATTTCCTGTGTCACTGGCGCCGGGACTCAGCCCTGTACCAAGCGGCCCCTCTACGCGATTTCCCTCTCATCCTTGGCATGGTGGAGACCCTGGAAGGGACCCGGGTTCCTGTCGGGTTGGATTCTCTTCCCCAGAGCTTCAGCGGGGCCCTGGGTTTCTTCTCGGAGGGAGTATGTTGCGGATGCGCAGGTGGAGTGAACACTGCGAGGAGCCAATGTTTCTCAGCGCAATTCCTCCCTATGATAATGTGCAATACTATCATGACCACCAACACCATTAAGGCTTGGTGTTGGGTGCTCTGTAGACTGGTATAATTCCCTCACGCGAGAGGGCTCGTCATAAGGATGTGGCTGGTGCGAGCCATGGCTAATTAATGGCGGAAGGGCACTCGCCAGTTGATGCATTAATAGTGCATCCCGACGGCAACCCGTGTGTCCTCTGATGTCCTCGTGGCACCCCATCCGGGGTAATCCTAGGGTACTATTAAGAAAAGAAAGGGAATATATTTTTTTACATTGTGTGGGGTAGTAAAACATAGTTATATGGTTTTTTAATGGCCAAATGACATGCATGTAGTGCTCTAAAATAAGTAGATTGGTAAGTATGAAAGTAAATGGGTTGGTTTGAGTGGCTAGCAATTTAAAACTCTTTTTTATTTTCCCTAGTGAATTCATAACTTTGTTGGAAGGGTAGTGTCTACATTGGATTTCTATAATTAGATGGAAATTTTCTCTTAAACAACATGTTTCATGTACTATCTTCTCTTAAAGATAATACAAATATTCTATTATTATTTAGGAATATGTAATTAATATTATTCTCTATTATGAAAATATATGAGTTTACTATGTTATACACAATCATGCTTAAATGTGATCATAATAATTTAATTGCTATGAATTTCTATAAATCCATACTTATTTATTTCCACTTCACTTATTCTCTTTCCTATGGGACTTTCTCTCTTAACATTTGAGACATGGCTTTTCAGCCGTGAACTTAGGTTAATTTCACCTTTGATTACCGAACTCACACACTATGAAGTCAAATGTTGACTTTGCAATGTGTGCATATGATATGCCAAATGCACAATCAACATAAGAAGGCCACTTTTAAGGAAGAGAATTTGAAAACCTTGTTTTGTAGCCATGCGTAAAAAGGCCAAGAGGAAGTGATCGGTGGGACACCACACATGTATACTTTATTTAAAACTATTTAAAATGTAATTGTATAAAAATGTTGAGTTATGATCACATTGTTTACAGTATAATCGATGAGAACAAACTTTCAATCTCAAAATTTCTTTGAAAACATGAAAATGCTTAAAAAAAAACGGAAGAAAACTCATAAAGTTTATAATTTCAAAATTATATCAAAGTGTCTTATCATTGAATAATATAAAAATATAATAATATCAACTAAAATTATATTGATTTCAAATACAATAAACAAAACATTTTTAAAAAACTTCTATAAAAATTATATAACTTCCATGAAAACAATTCTGAAAATGTAAAAAATAATGTTCCAAATATATCTAATATCCAAAACATTATATCATATCAGGTGAAAACGTTTTTGAAGGTGTTAAAAGTTCCAAATATATCTAATATAAAAAAGATTATATCCTATCGAGTGAAAACGTTTTGGGAAGTGTAAAAAAAAAGGTTGGCACGGAGATTTGATGTATGCGGAGGCTTGATAAATCCTTAAAATTCATAAACATTACTTTTTATATTTTATGGAATGATTTATTTTACAATTTCCAAGCGAGCTAAATATCAAATTTTTAGACTTTACATTGGTGTTTGGACAAATTAGAGGTATTCATGCTCATAAACATTACTTTTTATATTTTATGGAATGATTTATTTTACAATTTCCAAGCGAGCTAAATATCAATTTTTTAGACTTTACATTGGTGTTTGGACAAATTAGAGGTATGCATGCTTATAAAAGGTTTTACAAACATAAGCCTATTTACATGTGATTTTATAGTTTTCCATTGTACCACCAAAACTATTTTTCAATTCATTCCACTTCCATATGTTTCTATTTGCATAGTCTTTATATGTTTGGATACTATACTAATGCTTTGGTTGGATTCAAATACCAAACCACTCTTGTGAGAGTCTTCGTCTACCCACTTTTGATCCACCATCTCACCATTTATCTAGAGAGTATAGGTCTATTGCGTTATAATGCCAAATTTTACAACTATTCGTCTACCCACTTTTGATCCACCATCTCACCATTTATCTAGAGAGTATAGGTCTATTGCGTTATAATGCCAAATCTTACAACTAAGAGAGAAATACCACACTCAGATAGACACAAAACAAATAAACAAGAACAAAGAATTAATGTTTACCATGAAAATTCTTATTGAGAAAATTAACATCCAAATAGATATAGATTTTTTCCTTGGCTGAAATCAACCAAACACTAAGCCATTTAAAGCATTTGACAATGGATTCTTCGAGCCTTTAAATAAAATTCATCACATAAAATGGGAAAATACCATGGGTTATTCAATACCATATACCTATAAATCATCAAAAATAAACTCGTCATTACTAAAATCAAAGTTATTTTAATTACTTTATGATCGAGTCAAAATTAACCCAATAAAATAATCCATAATATTTAAAAAAAAAATACTTAAAAATTATTGTTCTTGAAAATATTTTTTCTTTTTACTTGTTGCAAATACAATGTATAAAGTGTTCAACATTTAAAAAAATAAATATACATGTAGCATCCCACTCTTGTGAGCACATGGTATCGACTTATTCTTTGAGGACACTTGTGTGTAAGTGATCTGGTTATAGTGCATGGTTATATATTTCGCTCATGGATTTTTATGATGATGTTGATGGTTGTGATTTAATGTTATTTAATATATATGTATTGAGATATGCTATTGACGATTTTTCCCCGAGTGTGCAAGACGATTGACAGATTGTGAATGTCGATGGCATCAATGGACCTCCTTGGAATCTGGATTGAGTCAAGTAGTGGCTTGTGTTGGTTTGAGTATTTCATTATGCATATGTGACATACGCTTGCTTATAGTATGATTTTGTATATGGATCATTGACATTGTTTTGTACATGGATGCAGGATGATGAAAACTTGCTAATCTGACTCACATAAGGAGTAAATGAGCCATGCGCAAAAACTAGATATTGAGGGAGAGGTGTGGCAATGTCCTTGTCACAGCTTGCTAGCACTCCCACCATGGCTCGAATTATAGGTTAATGATTACCTAGTTCGAGAGGTCCATAATGTCATGAGGGAACATTGAGTCAGTCACTCACGAGGATTTCTAAGAGGCATGCAATAAGGTGGGGTCCTTATTCCATATAATCCCTTAGTCTCTCACAAGGTCGCCTGAATGGAGTGCTGACTCCAACGCTTGGACAACTACCAAAACCATTCAAAGGCGAGTGGCACCCTTAGAGCACAGAGTGCATCTTGAAGGGAACGTCACGGAAATAAAACCTGAGTCAATGAATCTAGATGGCCTAGAAAACCTTGAGTGAATAATCAAACCTTGTAAAATCTTTAAACATTGTCAGATTTAATTAATTAATTAAGGATTGAAATTATTAATTGTAAATGCCAAGTGAAAGTCTAAGCCTATTCAAAAATTAATGCTAAGTCTAAGTTAGGTGAGAAGACTAAAACTAAATTATTAACTAAATCAAAAGGGGAATGAAGTAAATAAATTTAAGAATTAAGTTAAATGTAATAAACCTAAAAATTTGAATTAAGGCACATATCTGTAAGAAAATATTATAACGGAGTTTTTAAAATAAGAAAGAAACAAACATGAAAGAATGTGTATGCATAGAAATGTATCTAGAGTTTAGTTAACACTAGTCTAACTAGAGAAGACTGTTATTTTAACTCAACTCGGATTTAGTAAGGCGTGAGTCATTAAATGGGAATATGGGGATTAAAGAGGCAAGTAGGAGTGATTTAAGGAACGCTTTTAAGATGAGTGAAGGAAATTGAATTTAATTAATATAAAATGTGGAATTACTTTTGCAACTTGGGGAAAGGGTGAAAAGTGGAAGGGGGAAATAATTCTAATTTATTTAATTAAAAATGAATTAATTGTGCAAGTGTGGAGTTGTCATTAATGAAACTCCTATAAAGCAAATGGAAAATAGGGGAAAGGGATCACACTAGTTATGGGTAAAGTTATGTTGTAGAATTTTTGACTGTTTTTACTTGTAAGAGTTGGGATACCTAGATTGAGAGAGAGTGGTTTCTCTACCTTGTGAGGCAAGCTCAGAGATAGAATATTTTATAGTTTTATGTGTGTGGCCCCTTTGCGGCTCGGAAGGCTAAGGGGGAAGAAGAGTACCCCTAACGTTGGTTGGGAGGTATTGATGAGTTCTTGGTGATTAGAAAGCGGAAACAAGGAAGAAGCACAATTTGTTAAAGGATATCTGCAAAATTCTCTTCATCAGTATCATTATTTTCTAATTGTATTTTTCGTAATAAGAGTAAATTGTTAATTAGAATTTTCAAAATTTATTTAGTGTTATGTTGAAACTGGAATTAATTTTACCGTATTCTGAATTGAAATTTGTGTTCATTGCCTATATTTTAAAATAGGAATCCATTTTTTTTTATCGCTATCAATCACTTAACAGACCCTATCTCATGACTTCATTTATGAGAATTAAAGAACTACCTAATTCTAGAATATTTTCCACTGCAATACTAGTTACCATAATTTATCAATCTAGTCTCCATCGAAGGTCCCGATTGTTCGATTGGCCACCTTGCTTTTGCATCACCCTTTTGAACACTTGTTGAGCGTTGGTCATCTTTGGTTGATGGTACTGCAACACTCCTTGATGGTGATTTTACCCATTAAGGTTAATTCCTTGCGCTTAATCACGATCCTGTTGAAGGTTACCCTTTTTATTTTCATCTTAAAGTGATGGGGGTCAACCTCGTGTGTCCAATTGTCTTACTGTTTTCTTTTATTTACACCATCGACGCTCCTGGGAGGCTCACCCTAGGCGTATCATAATGAAATTTTTACATCCAGGTAATCATGGTTAGAGGACGTCATGGAGGAATATGACATGGTGCTAGGGGAAGAGGTGTGACACCTCCCTTAGAATCCATGCTAGAAGGGTCTAACCCCCAAGGAGAAGAACAAGTCATTGGGTAGGAGAAGATTGTTTTGGGGGATATGGTTGTTTTGATGAAATTATTTTTAGAGGATGTTAAAGGCCTTGATTAACTGACTAGATAGAGATGAGGCTAGGGTACATGTACCCAATGACGGTTCACAGGGAACTCCAATTGACAGTGGTAGCATTCACAGAGAACTTGAGAAGGTTAAGTTTCCCAAGTTCATGGGTGCCAGAAACATCTCAGTCGTTGAGGTATGGTTGTAGAACATGGCAATGTGATTTTCACTTCATGACTACACCTCCAACATGAAGGTCCTCATGGAGGTATTTCAGCTTAAGGGGGAGCTCTTCTATGGTGGAAGAATCTTCTACCTCAACTAAACATGGCCATCGAAAACGTGTCATGGGAAGTGTTCGAGGAGCGGTTCTGGGAGAGGTATCTGTTAGGAAATTAATTGAGCGCCAACTCAATGAGTTATACACCTTACGATAGGGTGGTCATATAGTTTCGGAGTTTGAGTCTAGATTTATGGAGCTACTTCAGTATGCCCCGCATATGAACACAGAGAAGTTGTAGGTCAACAAGTTTGTGTTCGGCCTTAAATTAAAAATTTGTGTGAAGGTGAGGATCCTAATGCCTCATAAGTTTCACGATGTAGTACAGAAGGCCCTCATAGCGGAGAAATACCTAACTAGCAGGGGTCAAGGAAGGATACCTGCAAGACCGAATGCACATATGACATCAGATGTGCAACAACATAAGACACCAGCCAGACATACATCATAGTATCGAGATACATCGAGGGGATACATGTTCACCACACGATGATGACTGACTCCTCAATAGAGGATTCCCTACAGAGGACCATCGCTTCAGCGACAACAACAGTTTAGAGCTATTCAACAGAACAGACTTAGATCTCAGGCTGGTAGGCCAAAAACTTCTAATTTGGCGACCATGAGTACTAGACCAAAGAATGAATGTTGGAAATGTGGCGAGCCTCATTACCAGCGATATTGTCCCATTGAGAAGGCTAGAGCGACTAGATCAACAAGATAGACTACAGTTGGAGATTTGGGCAAAGCCCAAAGGATTCATGCAACAGTGAATAATCACCAGGCCAAGCACCATTCAACTATGCTCGAGATGTTAGGTACCATCGCCGACCAAAATTTTAGTATTTTGATACATCCTAGTGCTACAAAGAGCTTTATTTCTATTGCAACGCTCAAAAGAATTAAGGAAAAGACAGTCGAGAAGGACGAGTTCAAGTACGTAGAAATGGCTTCAGGTGTCAAAAAGAAGGTTGGAGGAAGTGTTACAGACTATAGTATTGACTTGGGATATTTTATAACAAATTCCAACCTATATGTCATAATATTAAGATCTTATAACATCGTGATCAATATGGACTGGTTGGAATCACATGATGCGATACTCGACTGTAAGACGAAACGATTGAGTTTGACCGATGATGAGGGACAAAGAAGAGTGATTGTAGGAAGAAACCAGGGAGTGTCATTGACGTTCATTTCTTCCCTATAGCTACAGAAGAGCATGTGCAAAGGATGCAAGCTATATGCAATCTTAGCGCTAAATGAAAAGGGAGAGGCAGAAGGATTATAAAACCTTCTGGTAGTATGAGAGTTTGCATACATGTTTCCAAAAGAGTTACCAGGTTTTCCGCCTGAAAGAGAGTTGGAGTTTACCATTGACTTGAAACTTGGAAATGAACTGATAAAAAGAACCCATTATCGAATGTCAACGCCTGATCTACAGGAGTTGAAAATGAAATTGAAGGAGTTGTTGGAATTGGGACTTATACGTCCAAGTATGTCACCTTGGGGTGCGCCTGTTATTTTCATAAGAATAAGGATGGGTCGTGGAGACTTTGTATTGAATATCGTCAATTGAACAACGTGACGATCAAGAACCAGTACCCATTTCAAAGAATAAATGATTTTTTTGACCTAATGAAAGGCGCGACGATGTTTTCAAATATCGACTTGATATCGACATATCTCTAGTTATGAATTAAAGAGGAAGATATTCCTAATACCGCATTCAAGACGAGGTTTAGACGTCGATGTTTTCAAAGATCAACTTGAGATCAAGAGATCACCAGTTATGAATTAAAGAGGAAGATATTTCTAATACTGCATTCAAGATGAGGTTCAAACATTATGAGTTTACTGTTTTACCATTTAGACTGACAAACGCCCTGGGGGAATTCATGAGATTGATGAATAGGGTGTTCTGCGAATAATTGGACAAGTGTTTTCAAGTATTCATTGATGACATATTGATATATTCTTGGACTCTAGAAGAACATGACGAACATTTGCACTTGGTACTACAATGTTTACGTGAAAACAAATTATATGGGAAACTGTCGAAATGCTCCTTTTACCAATAGAAGATTCATTACTTAGGGCATGTTATATCCGGTGAAGGTATCGTTGTGGATCCGGTGAAGGTAGAGGCTATTATGGAATGGCCTGCACCTAAAAACATACAAGAAGTATGCATATTTATGGGTTTAGCCAGATATTACTGATGGTTCGTCGAAGGTTTTTCGAAGATAGAAAATCCGATGAAGGAATTGTAGAAAAAAAACAAGAAGTTTTTATGGACCGAGAAATGCACTAAAGCATTTCAAAGGATCAAGGGGTTATTGACGACAAAACTGATACTAAAATTCCCTGACATGGACAATGAATTCTTGGTATACACAGACGCATCCAAGGAAGGTTTAGGTGGAGTATTGATGTAAGAAAATCTTGTGATCACTTACATCTCAAGGAAATTAAGAAAGCATGAGGAGAACTACACAATGCATGATTTGGAGTTATTGGCCATCATGTATACCTTGAGAGTGTGGAGACACTATCTGATTGGAGGCAAATTTGAACTAAAGATAGATCACTGTGTATTGAAACACATATTTATGCAGAGTGACGTGAACGCGTGACAAAGTCTTTAGTAGAAACTACTTAGATAATACGACTTCGAGATTTCTTACATTAAAGGTACGGTAAACGGAGTGTCTGATGCATTGAGTCGGAGACCATGCATATTATTGGCGATACCTCTTCAGATGAATCTTTGAGAAAATATTCTAACTATATAGTTCGACATTGACAGGTATAAATAGGTTAAGGAAAGTATCGGACAAGACACCATGATGGTACCAAATTTTGAAGGTTATACATTGGACAATGATGGATTGTTGAGGTATAACCATAGAATTTGCATACTGCCTAATGACGAATTAAGAATTTTGATCCTGAGCGAAGCGCACCAAGTAGTGTATATGGCTCATCCAGGAGTCACGAAGATGAGGGAAGACCTTAAGCCTTTATTCTTCTGGAAATGAATGAAATCATACATAGTTAGTTATGTGGCGCGATGTCTAGAATGTCAGCGAGTGAAAGTTGAACATAGACATCCAACAAGATTATTACAGTCACACGCTATCTCGTAATCAAAATGGGAGGTCATTTCGATGGACTTTATAGTTAGATTTCCACTAACGACAAGGAGACACGATTCGATTTTTGTGATAGTTGACACTCTAATGAAGAGTGCACATTTTATTCATATGCGTACGATGTATCAGGCGCCAAACATAGCTACAATTTTTATCAGTGAGATTGTAATGTTGCATGGTGTACTGAGAAGGATCATATCCAATTGAGGATCAGTGTTTACATAATGATTTTGGACTAGTTTCCAAGAGGCCTTGGGAACACAACTGAACTTTAGTACAGAATACCACCCCAAGACTGACGGGAAGACAAAAAGAATGAACCAAATTTTGGAAGATATGTTGTGTATGTATTTAATGGACCAACAAAAGCATTGGGAAGAGTTCTTTCCATTGGTAGAGTTTGCATACAAAAAAAGATATCAAAGTACTATTAAGATGACACCGTTTGAGTTTCTTTATGGGCGACTGTGTCGAACGTCGTTGAGTTGGGATCAACTTGAGGATAAGGACCTGGAAGGACCAGAAGTTATCCAAGAAATGGAAGAACAAATGAAAATGATAATACAAAGGATTAAAGAAGCACAAGATCATCATAAGAGTTATGTTGATGCACATCGTGTTGACCGCAATTATGAAGTTGGTGATCGATTTTTCTTGCGGGTGAAACTGCACAAGAGTTCGATCAAGTTTGGAAAGGGTGCTAAAATCTCTCCTAGGTTTGTGGGACCTTTCAAAGTTGTGGAAAGAAAGGACCCATGGCCTATAAACTACCCATGCCTAATTCTTTGAAGCGTATGCACGATGTTTTTCATGTATCTGTTTTACGACATTATGTTAGTGATCCTACACATGTGATTTCTATGAGTTATTTGCAGGTGTCGGACAAGGGTGAACTCATGGTGGAGACAATCCGCATTATGGACCATCGTATTTGACAACTACAACGTCGAATGATTGATCAGGTCAAGGTCTCCTAGGACAATTATAGTTTACACTCGGCTACCTAGGAGAACAAAAATGATACGCGCTATAAGTTTCCTTACTTATTTGATAGATTAGACATATAGATATTGTTAGATACTTTTATTACTGCATTTTATATACTGTACAACTTCAGGACAAAGTTTAAAACAAGAGGGGATGTATGTATCATCCCGCTCTTGTGAGCACATGTTATCGACTTATTCTATGAGAACACTTACATGCAAGTGATCTGATTATAGTGCATGGTTATATATTTCACTCATGGATTTTTATGATGATGTTGATGGTTGTGATTTAATGTTATTTGATATATATGTATTGACATATGCTATTGATAATTTTTCCATGAGTGTGCAAGACATTTGACAGATTGTGGATGCTAATGGAATCAATGGACCTCCTTGGACTCAGGATTTAGTTAGGGAGTTGCTTGTATTGGTTTGAGTATTTCATTATGCATATGTGACATATGGTTGTATATAGTATGATTTTGTATATGGATCATTGGCAGTGTTTCGTTGATGGATGCAGGCTGATGAAATATTTCTAATCTGACTCACATAAGGAGTAAAA
>SNQJ01S0061586.1:65137-78157 GCA_010110895.2 Picea sitchensis | reverse complement strand
ATATATATATATAAAGAGTTGCCAATTTTTGAATCCATGAGGTCGTGATCATATAGCTACGACCAAATATAGAACCACAAATGGATAATAGAGGGGGGGAAAAGAGGAGAATTAAGATTTTTTATACATTCCTATGGACAAATTGTATATTGCGGAACTCCGGGCGCTGTATGCAACTCGCGGAAAATTCGAAACACAATTTTGAGGCTGTCAATCCGGGAACCCACAATGGAAAAAGTGTGCAGGTATGGAACAAAGAAACGTTGGTCAGGACTTTATTTCTCTAAGAAATATCTCCATTGCATGTTTCTGGACAAGTTCTGTAGGGATGGTTGGTTGTCCAGACTTTTTCTTATTAATGACAATTTTTTTACGGTTGTTGTATGATGCCATTTTAGTATTAAACTTTTGGTGTTGCATATCTGGAAAGAAGTATGAGGATGAGAAGAACAGGAAACAGTGACTACGACTCAGAGTTTTCGTGAACCCTCTAACGTGAGGAACCAAAATAGGGTGACAAGGTTTCCCCAGAAGATGCAAGGCCCCAACGACCAAATTGTATAGCTCGAAACATTTGAATGCATAATGTGTAACACGAAAGAGGGGACGATGTCAGAGTCCAGTAATAAATTTGTATATGGTAGAGCAGCGGGTGCTAATTCTTTCATACCAGTGTGTCTAGTTGTCACTAGTAAGATCATAGTTAATCTATATCAGGAAGGACGCAAAGTTGGTGGGGACGGAAGGCAGCGACAGATACTTTGAACAAAGTTAATGTATACGAGGAACCCACAGTGGAATTGCAGATCACAGATGTTTTGAGTGCAATATGTATATCACAGAACAATAAACAACCGAGTTCGTAAGCGCCAAACCAACAATCGCGGCCATAAAAAATTTCAAGTATGGAAAGGAACAACAGTCAGTCGGATTCGTCATGTGAAAATATAGATGGAGATGAAGACATGTTAGCCCGCCAACCCTGGAACCAGATATCATAGAAAGAAGACTAATTATATATCCAGAAACTGATAACGGACTAGATGAAGAAAAGGAGAGTTCGTATGCGCCAACCCAGCAACCGTGGCCATAAAATTGACTAAGTATGGAAAGGAACAATGGTCGGTCGGATTCATCATGTGAAGATATATATGGAGATGAATATATGTCAGCCCACCAACCTTGCAACCAATGATCATAGAAAGACGACTAAGTATAAAACCAGAAAGCGATAATGGATGGGAAAAAGAAAAGGGGAAAAGGGCTAAGTATCTGACAGTCAAAAATCCTTTTTTTTCGTTTATTAATGCCAATGTTTTTGAACCCATGCTAGGTTCTCACTAGTAAAATCATAAACTGCAAATCACTGAAGTTATTTGGTTGTAAGTTGTATATGAAGGAACATGGGACATAAGTGTTAGATACCACGAACCTGGGGCCTGGTGGCCAGATAATTGGCTAAGTATTGTCCAAGAGAAAGTTTTGATATTTATTTCAATAGTATTCATACTAATATGTATTAATGGAGAAAGTTTTGATATTTATTTGAATAATATTCATACTAATATATATTAATGGATTATTTCTATTTCAAATGCAAATCATCTCCCAATTTGCAGGATGTTCTTCGGTTCACAAATTTCGTTGAAACCATGAAATATTTTACTACAAGATGTATATAACGCAACAAGAAGAATTAGAGTTTGAAAGCACCAACCTGGAAACCTCGGTCGTAAGATTGGCTAAGTATGGAAAGGAACATCGGTCGGTCAGATTCATCGTGTGAGGATATAGATGGAGATGAAGATATGTCAGTTGACCAACCCTAGAACCCACGATCATAGAAAGATGACTAAATATATAACTAGAAAGCGATAATAGACGGGAAGAAGAAAAGGGGAAAAGGGCTAAGTATCTCATAGAAGAAAATCTATTGTTCCTTTATTAATGCCAATATTTTCAAACCCTTGGTGAGTTATCACTAATTAAAGCATAAATTGCAGATCACAGAAGCTCTTTGGCTACAAGATGTATATGACGGAATAGGGAACATAGTTGTTGAATACCGCAAACCCGGGACCCGGTGCCTAGATAATTGGCTAAGTTTTTCCCGAGAGGAAGCTTTTATATTTATTCCAACAGTACTCATATTAGTATATATGCACGAATATTACCAAATAGAAGAAGCTACAATATATGAAAGATATTGAACAGGAACATGGTGTCAACACTTGAGCTACCTTGTTGTTAGTCATTAATTCACTATATTTATGGGACCCGAAGAATGAAAGCAGGACGGGTCCTCCAATTTCTTTCTTTAAGTATAGGGTCGGTGCCACATAAGTATTGCCTATGAAAAATTATTCTTCCATGTAAAATGTAAGCAACGAACAGAGTAGCCTTTATTTAAATTGAAGTATTGGGCAACAGAAAGAAAATCTTGTCATCCATGTTTAACGACACACAGGGAAAAAAGGCACAAAATAAAATGAAAATCAATACCAGAGATTGGAAAACACCATTAAAAAAAACCGCAAATATTCTATATTCAAATAAGATGTGTTACAAAATAAAGCTGAAATTATTTTCCACAATGATTGTGATTTGGCCTGTCATCGACCAATAAAAAATATGTACATTCATGAATCTTGTTGACAGTTTTCTTGATGATCAAATCCTTTATTCGTAAAAAACGAGTTGAATATCAATTTCGGGTCTTGGACATAATTGGTGCTTCCAACTAGATCCATCCCATTTTTTTGAATAGCTTGTCTTTTCTAGATATGGTCTGCTTACATTGGCTAGTTATTCAACATGTCATTCTTTGTCAAGTATTAATTTCCCTCTGTCGTAAAAAACTTGGGGTTTAAGGTGCTTTCCTTGTAATGTTCTTGACCATTGACATCCGAGACAACTTAGAAATGCGATTCAGGCCCAATTCAAAGTAGAGGGAGTTGTTTTATGTGACATCACCTATGGGACGGAAAAAAATTTCAAGTATGTTGTGATTGATATTCTCCCTGTATTTGATCATTTGTTTGGTTGAAAATCCTTCTTGAAGATTTGTACATTGAAATTATTTGTTTTATTACAGTAAATTGGAAGGAACGTCCAAGCCAGCTGCAAAATGTTCTTCTCTTGAAGTACATGACTTCTTTGAGAAGCATAGGTCTGGCAAGTGTATCAAATGTTGCAGAACGCATCAGCACGGGTGTGGCAAGTGTATCAAATGTTGCAGATCGCATCAGAATATATCTTTCATCATAGTGGTGGCATATATGGAGGCCCACAAAAAGGTCTGGAATGTTTGGAGGTGACGCCAAATATGGGGAGTATGTAACTACATCCAGAGGAAAGAGAACAAACTTTGAAAAAGAACATGGATTTCTGTCAAGTCTGTTACCACACCCAGAAGTAGCTCAACAAACTTTGAAATAGAAACTTTTTTAGTGATATTATGTCATTTTATCCACCCATACAGTTTTTGTTACCCGCTTCTGGGTACATTCGCGAATGGAGTAATATTTCACGAAATTTACGAACATCACAGACCATTTTTCAAGCCACGGGAAGTGCAATTCCCTTGAGGAAGACAAATTCTTGTGCGATCTGCAGAATTAGAAACACTTGCCAAATCAGTGTTGTTGGAAGAAACTATATACTTCAATGAAGAAGTATTTTGCATGTGACCTGAAAATCCATTACAACTCCCAACAAGAAAACAAAGAAGAGAAACAAACAAATATCCAAGCAGGATTTTCAACCAACCAAAGCATCGAAAACAGGGAGAACATGAACCATAAGATACTTGTTCTTTTTTTTTCCCCCTGTCTGATTTTTTGTTGGATAACATAGTATTTTTTTTACTCAAAGCTTGTGTCACATAAAAACAGTCTCTCTTCTTTTATTTGGGCCTCAATCACATCTCTAAGTTGTCTTACATTTCCATGACCAGGAACATTAGAACAAAGGCACCCTAAAGCCCAACTCTTTGATGATAGAGAGAAATGGCAATAAGTATTTAAAAACAATGTTGCATGATATTCCGTAGATTTTGGGTTAATTCATTTTAATGACAGATGTTATCGATATTTTCTCTTATTAATGCCAATCTTTTCGAATATGTACCATGAATAGTGACTAATAGCACATATTAACATTCAAATATCCGAGTAGATTGTAAAATCTGACATCTAAGATATGAACAATATTAAAGAGGGACATGAGGTCAAGGCCTCTGTGGGTGACACGTTCGTGGATGACAACGAGGAAGTACAATATTGCATCGTTACTATGATGAAGCCTTTAAAAAACTAAAAGAGCCAATATTTTTTTTTTTTTTGCAAATTCAAAATGCAGGCAAAAGAAATTACCAGATCCCATAATATTCTCCTATATATTCATTTTAACGGGAGATGTCCTCGAGATTTCCTCTTATTTAAGCCAATATTTTCGAACTTGTCTGGTTGGTTGTGACTTTTGAAAGCATAATTAATGTCTATTTGGAAGGGAGGAAGGTAGCGGGGATGGAGGGGAGTGACAAATGATTTTAAATTTTCTGAACCCAGAAAGGCGTCAACCGGCCAAAATTTGAAAACTCGACTAAGTATGGAAAGTTATGTAGCATAGAAAAACTCATTGCGGGTAGAGGAACAGTTGCGAGGTCAAGGAGTGCAGGTTCGAATTGTAGAGCGCAAAATTTTTGTGTGCACGATGTATACACTGAACACGAGCTACCTTAGTTCGATAACACCTATTGGTGAAGCCGCATCCATAAAATTGGCCAAGTATGTAACCGAATGGCGGTCGGTTGGAATCGTGATGTCAATATATAGATGGAGGTAATTATTTGTCAGTTCGCTACACCGGAAACCCGTGAGCACAGAAACATGAGAAAGTATAGAACCAGAAACATAGTTTACAAGAGGAAAAAAAAACGGAGAGAACAATTATATCGCTCACACAACAAAACTTACTCTCATAACTATGAAACCATAGTAAGACATAAACCATGGAAAAAACATCGCCAGCTATGAAATATAGTTTGAGGTCGACAAACTCTGGTTGAAGGCATAAGAGATGCAATTTACATTGACTGTAAATTTTCTGTATGTTATTTTATCTTAATAGTATTTTATGGAGTCAACTGCAAAACAATGTAACAATAGATCCAACTTTGGATGCAACACCCCAACATTGAAAACCCTAGGAAAACAAGAGCAAGGAGAAAATAAAAACCCAGTTAAGAAACATCAAAAGGCCCAACTGCAACCGCAGGACCCGAACCCTACAAAGTCGAATCAAACAACAATAAACAACATCCAACGAACAAAGAAGCAAGCAGCAACCATTCCACCAGGAATGACACAATTCCAATCGCGGTTGCAGAACCCCAAATGTGCAAACTGCAACAAGATGAACAGGCAAACAAGAACAACGACAACAAGCAAATAAGAAATCAGTGGAGATGCAAGAAGCAAGCATGAACCAGTGAACCAACAATGTCGTTGAAGCACAATATTGCCCAAATTGACTGCAGAGAACATTGCATATAAATAAATAAAAACGGAAGAAAATGTATTGTAACAAGCCTTCTAAGTAAACATTCAATGCTGCCAAGCCTGTTAGGTAAACATTTAAGTCTGTCAGAAATGCTCTGTAAACATTTAAGAAAAAATGCAATGTGGTCGGTCTCTCACATACCAAAAAATATTTATTATAATTTATGTAAGAATAGTTTGAACAGTAGAGAAGGTATTCGAAGGACAAACTTTGCATATGCTAGCATATCAAACATTGGCATAAATTTAGCTAGCAGAAAATGCTAAGAAAAACATTCAAATTAATGCTAGCATTAATCCACCTTCAAGCAATACATATGAAAAATGTATGATTCAAAAATACTGTACACGATAAAAAAGTTTTGATATGTTAACATATCAAACATTGGGAATATCGAAGCCGACAATAAGACCTCGAATCTGTTATCCAATCAGATCACTACATATATGGTACTTTTTAGTATATAAAAATCAATGTTTTTAGTTCCCTAGCTCCAACAATAGAGATTATGGAAATATTTGTGGTCAAAGGACAAACTAATATGAAGTCAACGAATTATCGATCGTTATAGTCCCTCTATGCCTACAACAAGGACTAATAAGTACTAAAACAGACATTGTTTTTTAAAAGACTTTAGTCTCTTACATGATGTTAATTTCTTTTTTTACATCATACATATACATCATATTGTTAAAGATAATGCCCACATCAATGAAATATACTAAATTTTAGGGATTGGTTTGGGTTGTTGGAGGATGTTGAGAGATTATCTCAACCTCTCTCTCCGAGAATAGAATAAGTTTGATCTCACAACACTTATTTAAGCGTGATGTATCTCAGTTTAATCGAAGGAATACAATTCAATTCTATGTGTATTTTGTGTGTCTCTTTGCTCTCACAAATTCTTTGTTGGTACCAAAGCCTGGTAATAGACATGTGAGTTGTTGTGTGTGATCCATCCAATTGTCATTTGTGCCACAGAGATAATCCATTAATTTATCTTATTCCTTTAATGTATGCATAACAGTTTTACTTCTTTGTCATTATCCCTCTTAAAGGCCGAAGGAGATTTAAACTCCACTTGTCTCTTACTGTTGTATTTCATTATAGTGTCATTATTTGATTATGAATCACACACTTATTTGTATTAAAGAGTTGGTGATCATGACCATCATAGTCCTTAGAAAATCCAGTAAGTCTATGTCAATACATGCTATCCACATTAGATCATGTAATAGACTATCATTAATCATATATTGTCCACTTCTACATAATCTCCAAGCTCCGATAAACAATATAGACTATAGACTATAGACTATTCCTAACATTATATTGTTTATCATATAGATACCATAACAATATATCGGTTATCATATAGATTATCCATAACAACATATGGCTTTAGAATAGTATAGAGAAATATTTAAACAAGAGGTGAGAATGATATACCTATACTAAAAAATTAGTAACCCTACCTAACTATTAACATAGTTTCATCATTCTAGGGTTAACGCTAGGATAAAACATGACTCAGAAATTAAGTGGTTCGAAAACCGTTTTATGGTGGATGACAGGTCGGGTCCTGTAGGCATTTAAGCCTAGCCTGGTCCATTAATGGGAAGCATGTCATGTACCTTCCAGAATTGACACTTAGGCAAAAGCGCCCAATGTAGGCTCACCACCTCCCTTGACTTCCCATGATTGTTGTAAGGGTGCGTACCAACCTCTTTTACTCCTCTAGTGAGGACCTCGTGGTAACATTTGTTTATCGTTATTGCCCCCTTTAGTCCTGTAACACAAGTTTGTCTCTGCGTTGGAATACGACCGATGCGTTTGGTGAGGTTCGGCTCTAGTGAGCGATGGAAAGAGGCAATGCATACTCGGGATTATCTATGCTCAAAGGTGAGTAAACGATTATGTTGCTTATGTTCTATGTGAGAAGTATTTCATAATTTATTCTTTGCTTGGTGCAAATGTAATTAGTTGAGAGATCAAAGTAACAGACCTCATATTTTCTTTTCTTTGTTTGAGGGTTATTGTGTTTTCCTCTCGGTTGGTTGTTAGTCTTCAAGACTATACTCGTTATGGTCCTTTCCCCATCGGACCATGGCCCGAATCGATTTAAAAGTTAAACCCTGGTCTTTCTCATTTCACCGTTATAACATTGTTATTCCTATACTCTGGAATTCATCCAAAGATCCCAAGACTTGCTACGTTGATTTCTATTATTCAGAATTTTCTGTTGTTAAAACTCCGTAGGAAATTTTGTAATTTGCAATCTGTATATATATATGGAAATATTAACCCTCTCTGGGAAATTTCGTAATTTACATTCTGGGTATATATATAGAAATATTAACACTCTGTAGGAAATTTCGTAATTTACATTCTATGTAAATATATGGCAATATTAACACTCTGTGGGAAATTTCATAATTTACATTCAGTGTAAATATATGGAAAATTAATAGGCTCTTATTCGTTTGAAACACCACACTTGTTTTTATCCTTTGGATTGTAATAATTTTCCTCTGTCGAGAAGAATTGTGGTTTGTTCCCACGACCACCTCGACAACATCCTTCACTTGATCTCTAGTCTAATACAATTATAAAACCGTTTGCGAGAGGCCTTGCCTGTGTCGACCGCTCTGCACTATCAAATAGAGGGTATCTCTGTTTAATCAACTGTTGAATGTATGTGGAACGAAAATGTAGGGTTTGAACATGTTTTGCAATGTTAGGCTTTAACCTATGTATTTGGTTCTTACTATAAATTTCCATGCACTCAGACTTTCGTATTTTCCTTCATGTAATGTCATTTAATTTTAAAGATCTATTGTGAATATACACAGGTCACATATTATGCACCTCTTATGAATGCTTATTAATGTAATTCCTCCCTCACTGTGATCGTTACCCAAATCGGAAATTCCACTGTGTGATTTTGGGAAATTAAATGGTAGTCTTTGTTTAAATGTTGACTTTGCCATAGTCGACTCCTTTCGTTTATTGGTCCTCTACAAAGGGTTTGGAGAATTGTTATTATGTGATTCATGTTTGATTAATCTATGCACGTTCTATTTCGATGATAATTGCTTACTGTCGTTTTATCTGTTTTATAAGTGAATTTCTTTGCACGGATATATGAAATTAATGATGGGACCTTTTCTATTTTGCGAGGGTACCCATCAGTCGGTTTTGGGTCCAGTACTCCTCCTCCTAGATCGTGGACAGATTGTCACACAAGGAACAAGAGGCGATCTAGTTTTCGTCGGGGCTCAAGCTAAGTTTTTGTCCTTGTCTTATTCTATTGTTTGATTTTCATAGCATTAAAATTCTAGTACAATCACTAAACCCTCATTTACTTCTTTTGCAGGGTGTGCAAGTTGATGTAATCAGTTGAAGGAAGCATCTTACCTCGAAAGGTATTTGAGTCCTGATCTATGCACAAATTACCTCGGTTACATACAGATTCTATGTATACTTCTTAGAACTTTGTTTACAATACAAGAGGTTGTGGAGTTTTGGTCTATGGTACTCCAACTGTAATATTTTGAACAAGATTCATTTGAATATGACAACTACTTTTGCAATACACTTTGTAGTATACCAAGTCACTATCTTTCTGTGGTAATGGATAATATAAAGAATATATTCAGACTGTTATTCTTTTACCTATTCTTTACATGTTATCAAATTGATAAGAACACCATCTAAGTTTATTCCTTATTACACCATTTCTCTACAGTGATTGTTATGTATAGATTTGAATAGTAAAAATATTTCTTCCATTTCTTTATGTATGAGAACATGTATATATATAGTTAAATATATATGTACAACCATATTCAATGGCCAATAGGAACATAAAAATAATTATGCTATTTCTATATGCATGAACACATATATGTATATATAGTTAAATATATATGTACAACCATCACATTTCAAATAACAATTATTGCTAGTATCATTTAACTATGATAAGCCATAGTAAAACATGATCATACAATCCCTTAAGAGTTGATTTCATTTATGTATATACAGTCAACATATTCCTAACAAATGATAACCATAAATATAACATTGACAAAAGAATACAAGCTAAGATACATATCTAAAAGCTGATGCTGGAATACAAATCGAACAACCAAGTTCCACCCAACCATAGAATAGAAAAACCAAGTTCACCTGTCCTTCTCACCCCCTAGCCTGACCATGAGTTCATAAGGGAAAATTGAATGATCCTCCTTAGCTATAGTCACCATCCACATATTAGAAAATCCCTTGCTTCACACTAATAGTGCTCATAAAAACAAATAGTTTATTTGTCCCCAACATCCTAAGCAACATCCTGCCTCCTCCATATGTTGTTAACTATGCATCCTTATGCCTAGGTCTTTCCTTCCCTCATTGGGGAAATTCGCATATTAACAAATCCCTGATTTTTAGGGGCTTCTAGTGGTAAAATTCTGCATCTTCCACTTGTAAAAATCATCCTTGAGGTAACTCAAACCTGTTCCCCACTCATGGAGTCATGGTCAGTTATTTTTAACCTAGTTGTTCCATTTGTTTTCCACCATCTAATTTATCAAAAGTTTTTCTTACACATGTGTCAAATAAAAGAGGACGGTTGGGAAAGTCAAATATTTGCCCAACAGTCATCAAACAATTAATTACAACAATCAAAATTCCAAATTCGGATTTTCCAAAAATGGAAAATAATTTCCAAATCCAAATTTTCCAAAAACGGAAATTTATTTCAAGGTTCACTTAGAATTTAATATTCTAAAATTTGAGGATATTACACATGATGTTAATTTCCTTTTTTACATGATACATATACATCATATTGTTAGATATAATGCCCACATTAATGAAGTATACTGAAGTTTAGGGATTGGTTTGGGTTGTTGGAGGATGTTGAGAGATTCTCTCAACCTCTCTCTCCGAGAATAGAATAAGTTGGATCTCACAACACTTATTTAAGTGTGATGTATCTCAGTTTAATCGAAGGAATACAATTCAATTATGTGTGTATTGTGTGTGCCTCTCTTCTCTCTCAAATTCTTTGTTGGTATCAGAGCCCGGTAATAGAAATGTGAGTTGTTGTGTGTGATCCATCCAATTGTCATGCGAGCTACTAAATCACTGAAGGAATTGTCGATAAATGAAATCCTATGCGCTGCCATATGAGAGATCTGAAAGGAGATATTCGTGTGTGCAAATCGCTATTTTGGTGAACGAGAGGAAGATCAACTGGTGGTTCCCAAGGCTAGAATTGTTTTCATTCACAATCGTTCATCTGCGCCACGAGATGGGTCGGTCCATCTTTCATTGAATAATAAAAGAGGATGTCAAATCACGATAAAGTGGCCCAAGAAAGAGAACAAGAGCATGGGTCCTTCATCCTACCATAGAAAGAAAGACTTTGTTGGTTCATATTGGACCCGCTCATAGTGTCTTTTGCGACCTGCACTCATAAATCCATTGGAAGAGTCACTTTCTTGATCATAGTTTCCCTCAACGATGATGCAATTGAAGGTCAAGTGGAATCGATGCAATCATACAAATGATCTATCTGCCAGGAGGAATATGTTATTAATATTTTTCTATTGCTCTCAACAATGAATCGTGATGATAAGAATCCTGGAACACATGAGAATCTTGCCTATATCTCTGGAGAAAATGGCCATCATAAATGTTTTTCTTGGATAATCAACATTTTGTATTCTATTGTGGATCGATATGAAGGAGGAGCCAACATAGAGGATTTGGCTTCCTTTCCTGCTGCGTTTATATGTGTGTGTGTGTGTGTGTGTGTGTGTGTGTGTGTGTGTTTGGTGTGCAAATATGTGGTGTAATGGAATCATTAATTAATAGTTTTGTTAGTAGTGTGAGTTTGAGAGATTATGAATTCAATGAATATGCATTGAATATTGTATGAGATCTTGGAATTTGAAACATATTGAATCTAGTCAACTCATTATGTAAGAGAAAAGATTGTTAGAATTGATTACTCCAACAAGTTGCAGGTGGTGAAGAAAGATCCAAGATGATAGATTTAGATCTTGTGTGTGGGCGTGCTATTTATGTGTTAAGAAAAAAATGGACTCGTGTTTCTTGATATAAGCTGACAGCCCTGGTTTCAAGAACAATTGTTCTTATGTTTGTAGAAGAGATCACTTTGTATGATTGAATTTTGAAGACATTCTGTATCGAGACAGTCTTTCTAGAAACTGACGGATAACCGAAAGAAATATATCTGAAAGATGGAGGTATGTTCATAGGATTCTTCATTACTTGACATCTTTTCTCATGGAAGCCCCAGTGAGCTGAGTTTGTCAATATTGTCCATTGTACAAGTTCATCAATGATGGTCTGAAGAATTTACATTTTAAATGAGTTGAATGGTAAGCTCGAAGATGAGGATGAGAAAGAGAGCAATCCGGAGGCATCAAAGTGAGTGTAGAGGATGATGAAGACCACGCCAGACAAAGTTAAAGTATTGTAACTCTTTATGTAATGTAATTGTGATTTCATTATTGTAATATTTTTTAATGTAAACATTAAAGGGGGGTGTTAAAGATAATGCCCACATTAATGCAGTATACTAAAGTTTAGGGACTGGTTTGGGTTGTTGGAGGATGTTGAGAGATTCTCTCAACCTCTCTCTCCAAGAATAGAATAAGTTGGATCTCACAACACTTATTTAAGTGTGGTGTATCGCAGTTTAATCGAAGGAATACAATTCAATTATGTGTGTATTTTGTGTGTCTCTCTACTCTCACAAATTATTTGTCATATAACCTCTTAAAGGTGAGGAACATTGGGAAACCACCCTTTAGAATATGCTTAGATATGAACCACTGGTTTAAAAAACATATTTCTATAAAATAGTGTCTTAGCTGGGTTTAAATAAGGGTGCACAAGGGTTGAGATTTATGGGAGATAGAGTGACATGTTATTGCATCAAGAGATACTTTATATAGTATGAGGGAGATGTCTAATTCATTACATGGAGTTGATGAAGATTAAAAAAATACTAATAAAATAAAAGTATTTCAATGCCCAACTTAAATAAAATATTTTGATATATCATCTTTGTACATATAAAAAAGATGAAGTAATTGAAAGTCAAAAAAGTCTTATTTGTATACATACTTTTTACATCTCAGTATGAGGGAGATGTGTAATTCCTTTATTGTTTAATATGGAGTTGACAAGTGACATTAAAAAAATATTAAAAAAAAATTGATGGTCATAAATAAAGTATTTCAATGTCCATTTTAATTAAAATATTTCAATATCAATATTTTTATATATATTTACAAAGCAAATGAAAGTAAAAAGTTTCTTAAGGTTAAAACATTTCAATGATGTGTTGTTAAGTATGAGAGAAATGTGCAATTCCTTCTTTGATTAGCATGAGAAGCAATTTAAGTGCTAATGTGCTTC